>MPUH01001620.1:0-11604 GCA_001970955.1 Stentor coeruleus | reverse complement strand
GAATTCGATAAAAGTAATGATGAACGAATAAGTTTAGGTGAATTCTTAGAAGTCATTCTTGGTAAAGCTTAATTATTTTACTCTAATCTCAGGTTTTATTACTTTTTTGCCTTAAAATATTAAACATAGTTTTTTATTGTGAATTTTTAACATGGGATTTTTGAGTTATTTTTTATTGTATTAAAATGATTGTGTTTTGCAAATTGGCGTTTTGTAAGGATTTTTTTTAAATATTTTTTTCATATAATATAAGAGATTATTCATTTCTTTTATCTGCATTTTAATTCAATCATTTGTGCAAGTATACTTTTTCTCTTTTGTATAAGTTTAAATTGAATTTATGTTGAAGTCTAAAAGTTCTTTTTGGGTCCTTCGGAAAGAAAGTTCGAGTCAAGTTTTCTCTAATTTTTTTTAATCAAACTGAAAAAACCGATGCTTTCAATGAAAATTTATTTGAGTGAACTTTTGAAATAGATGATTTTTACAGCATGCTACTTTTGATTTCATAAGAAATTCTGATGAAGGCTAAGGACGTTTATTGGTTTTTTCGTAATCAAAAGAAGAATACAAGAAAGGTTTTCGTTGGCTTATAGGACTGAAATCGATTGAGAAACTTAGTTTTATTTTCACCTTAGATTTGAAGTTGATTTAGCTTTCTCTGTGATATTAAATTTTAAGCGATTCTTTTGACTTGACGTTTATTCATTCAAATATTTAACTGTAAATTAATATACTTAGTATTAAAAAAAAAATTAAACTGAAGGGTTATAAAGATTTTTAAGAATAGAAAAGCGAAATTTTTTGTACTATTTTTTTAAGGATAAATTAATTTTATCTTAAACTTGAATATTTAGTTTGGATTTTTTAGATTAAATGCACTTAGATTTGCTGAAACTCTATAATCTTGCTAAAGAGCTGGAGAAATTTTTGCTTTATTTGGCCGATTAAAATGAAGTAAAATCGAAGACATTTTTGAAATTAATCCATTTATTGTTTATATACACTTTATAAATTCTCATAATCATATTTCACTTAAATTTATATTCTTTTTACCCAAAATCAAATATACTTTGTCATATCACTTTTGGTAAAACTTAAAAACCTACTCGATTTATTATTAAAAATCCCATCAAATATAAATCCTATTTTACCCATCAGCAAAATTAATATTCCACAGTATGCATAAATAATCCAGCAAATCCATAAAATTAGTGTGAATAATTTTATAAATTTATATAAATACATACAATTTGAAAACTGGCATAAAATGATATAAAGAAATCCATATAAAATGCAATTAAAGTAATAATGCATGTATAATCTAAAAATGGGTCATACCTTACTTATTTTCAGATAATTAATAATAATGTCACTATCTGAGTTTGAAATTCTTAACAAAATCGGTGAAGGAGCATACAGCACAGTCTTCAAAGCTCAAAGATATTCCGACGGTCAAATCTATGCAATTAAAAAAGTAGGGATCCAAAAGCTAAGTGATAAAGAGAAAAAAAACGCACTAAGCGAAGTCCGAATAATGGCAAGCATAAAGCATCCCAATGTAATTTCTTACAAAGAAGCTTTTTTTGATGAAGGCGAGCAATCATTATGTTTGATAATGGAATACGCTAATGCAGGCGATCTTTGGCAAAAAATCCAAAATTGTATTAAAAGATCGACTCGTTTGAATGAAAAGATTATTTGGTCAATTTTCATACAAATAACTCGTGGTTTAAAAGCACTTCATGACTTAGGGGTATTTCATAGAGATCTTAAAAGTGCAAATGTATTTCTAAACAAAGACGGAGGAGCTAAATTGGGGGATATGAATGTTTCTAAGGTATCAAAGGATGGTTTTTTGAGGACACAAACAGGAACTCCTTATTATGCCAGTCCTGAAGTATGGAAGGATGAAAAATACAATAACAAAAGTGACATTTGGTCTTTAGGATGTGTCTTGTATGAAACACTAACACTAAAGCCACCATTTAATGGCCGTGATATGGAAGACTTATTCAATCATGTAGTCACAGGACGTTTAGACCCGATTCCAAAAAACTACTCTAAAGATTTGACATTATTGACAAAATTGCTTCTTAACACAAATGCATCAGAAAGGCCAAGTTGTGATGAAATCCTTGAATTAGATATAGTAAAAAAGCATTGCACAAGTTTTATCACAACAAGTCGATCCAGTACTCTTTTAGAACCTATAAAAATCCCTAAAGAAATACACTTACTATCCTTTACCCTACCTCGGCCTAGTTATGGGGACTTAGAGATAGCAATCAATAGCCAAAAACAAATGAACTATAGTAAATTAGGTGATCATTTAACAAGAGATCATAATAGTCTAGCACTTAATGATAGAAACTCAATCAACCAAACTGTAAAGCTCCCAAAACTTAAAAAACAACCATATTCAAAAAACCAACACTATTTAATTCATAAACTCATTGAAAATTCTAGTGATAGGATTAAGAGAATTAGAGAAATCTACTTAAGTCCAAGTCAAATGCTATTGTCCCCACAGAATATAAAATCTGTTAGAAGTACAGTTAACAAAAAATCCCCTGTGGTTTAAGGCAAGATAATAGTTTATTTAACTTAAATTGCATGTTATAATCTTATGATTTTGTTAAAAATTTTAAATAAGTCTTATGCTGAGAAGAAAATAACGACAACCAGTTTGGGTTGTTATGCTTTTACTAGTTCCTATGATTCTTCAGGGATTATACATAAGAGTCATTAGATTTTTTCCAAGTGTTGATGACAATATTATACAACAGTTGTGAAAAAAATACAGAATTCTAAAACTAAAATGTAATACAAAATTAAGACTATAGAGTAAATTATATATCATCTTTTTAGTATAAATCAAAGCATGTCATACTAAAGAAGAAAACATTTGAACTTTAAGCTTTTATAAGATTACTTGTGGAAAAAAATCAAAGAATACATCTATAGAATAATACATGCAATAAACTTCAAAGATTGATAAAAAAAAGCTATGACTCTAGGGAGGATAAAAGAAGATGGGTTGATGAACATTGCAACTGAAACCTTATGCAATTTACTAAAAGTTTCGTTAAAAAAAAATTCTCAGTAGAAAAAAAATTTTTATCAGATAATCTAATCAGATCACTATCTATATTTAATCTGCAATCCTAAATATCTAGAAATTATTTGTAGCTTGAAGATTTTTTGCTAATTGAGTCAAAGGCTATTGATTTATAAAGTTGCTTTATGACTTTCAAGTCAATTTTGTTGTTAATTTTTTGAAAGTTTAGGTTCAAATAAGATTTTCGAGCTTCATGAATGGAATTTACCTTTTTATAAGTGATTGCAGATGTTTTTAATGATAGTGTAAATAATTTTGATAGAATTTGTTTATATAAAGCTAAGATAATAGAAATTAAAGATGATAAATGTAATCTTGAAATTTTAGCTATTTTATATGAGAAAGTTAAGGAGATTAAGTGTTGAACTGATTTTTTTTCAGAATTCCAGGAAATCCTAAGGAATAAAGGCTTATTTTTTTCTCTAATAAACTCTTGTGCCCGAAGATTTTTTTTTACTTCAATGATAAGTAATATATCTTCAAGTTAGCCAACAGCTATTTTGATTAATTGTTTTATTTAATTAACCCTTTTGGCTAAGCTTTCTAACTTTTTTTCAGCTTGAAGATTCCCAAGTACTCAGGTTCTTTTCTATGTTGACACTTGATTTTCATATGCTTTTTTAGCTTTAAAGCTTTTGATATGATTTTAACTAGTAACTAGCATTCTCGTGGATTATTTTAGTTAGGTAAAAAGCTTGCATTGTTTCTAATTCAGGTAGTTTCTCAGTGATTTAAAAAAAACTTGCTAAAGGGTTAAAACTCAAACATCTTTAATTTTTTATGTCTTTCAAAATGACTTCTAAAAACTTACTATATTATAATTGATTTATATGATTTCTCCTTTTTCACTTATTTTGGCTTTCGCATCACGAGCTTCAATCAATGAATTTATTTCCAAGCTCTATTTGCACTTTTTGCAACAAGAAATAAAATAGGATAGCTTTTCTTTCATCTGAATATCTGTTAAGGATTAAAATATATGGAATCTTTAGTTATTTGACCTTTTTTTAAATATTTTATGATTTTATATTGAAGTATCTGTAAAGTAGTTTTAAATTCTAATTTTCAACTTCATATATGATTTCAGGGCCATAAAACTCATTTCAGATTTTTAGATGACTTCAGATAACGAATGTTTTGTTTTTGCAAACTAAATTTCAAGATGAGTTTTATCTTTTTATACCTATTCAAAAGCTTTTCCTCAGCAATTTCACTATAATTTTTGATATCTTTAGCTATTGTTAATTTTTCTTTCAATTTTTTAACTCTAAAATATTATGAATATTTTAAAATTAGTTAACTTTGTACTGAAAATAAAATTCTGAAATTTTTCATAGAAAATTATCTGGCTATACAGAAATTTATGTGAATATGGCATGATGTATAAGTATACAAAAAAATCTTTTTTAAATCTTTCTATGCGAATTTATTTGGAGAAGAAAGAATTTGGATCATTTATAATCATAATAAGTCTTTTGTTAACTAACTATTCATGCAATACCATTTAATTTCTTTGGTATCATAACTCAAATCAATTCAATATTTTTAAATAAAGGGACAACTATTAATTTATTCGAATTTATTTGGAAAGAGTTATCAAGGATATACTTTTGCAGTTTTTTATTAAGCTCTTTGAAAAAAAGTAGAATTATCGCATTTAAGAGCTAGATTTTCTAAAATACAAAGGTTATAATTTATCTATAATTTATCTATAATAATGTAATAATTTTAATATATAAAAAGTTAATTTACTTATATAAAAAGCCTTACAATTTCTACTATAAAATCTTAAGTAAAATATCCCCTCATTATTTCCATAGCATTACCTCCAAAAATAGCAAAAAAAAATTCTAAAAACTCTTCAAAACAATAAACCTAAAAAATTCTTCAAAACAATAAACTTTTAAAATGAAATTAGCATACTTGAATAAATCCAAACAGCTTCAAAACTTAACTTTAAAATAAAAAATTCTAAAACGTAAAGGTATAAGGTTTATTAAATTATTTAACTCATGGTTTTCTAGATATTCTAGTCTGCATTGTCATAAGTGTCTGCAAAGAATTATTAGTTATTTCAGTAGTATTTGGGATAATCCTACTAACATGTTGTCCTGTCCTCCTTCTCAAGCCAATAAGATATTCACATATTTCAGGAAATTTCTTACTTCTAGCTATATCCTCTGCTCTTCTTCCAATAATATCTTTGCTCATAATATTCACATTATATGATAATAAATACTTAACAATAGAAATATTCCTGCGTCTAACTGCCCAATGTAAACCTGTTTGTAAAGTTGAATCAACTTCTTTGACTAACTCAGGATGACATACCAACAATGAAATTACCTTTTCTGAATCCCCATTTCGAATAGCTCTAAAGTACTCAAGGGCTTTAGGATGATTTTTTTTGTCTTCGAAGCTTATATCTTTAATGTCTTCACGCTCATTTTCAACTTTTTTTATTTCTTTTTTAACAAGCCTTTTAAACTCTTTTCTCATGAAATTTTTCTTTTCGTTGATGATTTCGAAATTTATTAGTTTTTGGAAAGATTCGATATCTTTTTGTAAATTTTTACCTTTTAGGTCGTATTGCTGAGGGTTTTGGCTTAGTTCTACATAAATTTTTGAAGATGGTTTGAATAAATGAGTTGATTTTGCTTCACTTGGAGAGTTAATTATTGAGGAGATGTTTGTAGCAGAACTCTTTTTAATCTCTTTGAAATTAGGAGTTTTAGATATTAAAAAGATGCTTCTTTTAGGAGTTGAATCATAATATCTTTTTCTAGCAGGTGAGTCATTATTCTGAGATGATTTAGACTTAAAATTTTTACTGCATGGTGCATATTTCCAGGCTCTTTTATTAATCATTATTTTTATTTTTCGGACTAACTACTAAGTTCTGAATATATTAAAAGTTTATCATAGATTTTAATATAATTTTTCAAATATATAAGTGTAAGAATTTATATTTTTACTTAATTCTTAGACTAAATAGCATTTAATTTATCATGATAGATGGAATTATACTGAAAATTTGTTTATATTACTCATAAATAATAGTTAAGCAAACTTCAAAAGATGGATATAATTTTTTTTTTAAGTTTTCAGCCTCTGTAATACTATAATATATCATGAAAAATTGTTTGTTATGATAGAAAGCGAATTTTTATTAACTGATTTTTATTTGCTTATAGATTTATAGAATGTTAAAAGAAATAACTTAACTGGCTTATTCATGATAAGGAATGCGAAGTTTTGGCATTTGACTAACTCAATATTTTGTAGTGTAAATTAAGGCTAAAAAATATGCAAATACAAAATATTATCAAAGTGTTAAAATATTTATTTCAGCGTTAATCCTTTCATATGCTTATTGGTTTAGTAGTTTATATTAAATATCAATACTTCACTAGTTTTTGCATTAGGCTTATTACATAAAGCATTCATAATTGCAATTTTAAAGGTAGAAAAGCATAAAAACTTATAAAATCATGCAAATAATACATTAATCTTATGATATGTGGGCTGTTACAAAATTTAAACAAGTTTTGAAATAAAAGCTGCTATTGATAATATAATTACAACTGCTATAAAATGATATTACTTAGTTATTCCAAAATATAATTTACATAATATGACAAATGATTGCATAAATGTGTATTTCTAGAGTTTATAAATTAATAAAGGTTGAGCAAAATGATTTTATATCTTAGATTAATTCAAAATAAGCTTCTCTATTACCTTTAAATGTTTAAAGCTATTAAATTTAATCAACGCAATTAAAATTTATTATCCGTTACTCTCTACAAAATAACATCAAATTTTTTCTCTTCAGATATCTTAACTAAGCAATTATCATTTGTAAATTCATCAACAAGATAGTTCCTTATATAATCACACATCTCATTAATCATGCTGTTATCCCATTTATGAAAGGATCTTTGCACAAAAGATCGCCATACCTTTTCTCACAAAATTTTTAAACTGTTCAAGTTCTTCAATTGACAAATATTGTGTAGCATAAAGACAGAAGCCTATCAAATTTATAATTCTAATAAGATCATTAAAATATTATTTAGTAGAGCTGGCATGTATTCTTCCTGTTTAAATAAAAGAATTTCTTGGCATTTATTTTTCTCTAATTTAATCTTTCCTGTTTTTATCAGAGATTCAGTTTCAGACCATTTATCCTATCATCAGTTTTCATTAAATAAATATTTGCACACTTCTTTAGAAAATATAGCGTATATTTCAAAGATAATATTAACTTAGTATCCTTCGCATTTTTATTACAACCTAAAATTTTGCCACAAATATATTATCTTCTTCATATCAATAATTATATTTAATTAAGCAATACTTATAGTATTAAAAAAGTAAATTCATAGTACCTTATCTTAGTTTATAAAACCTAGTTTCATTAAAAGTAGTTTTCGCTCCATTGAAATGATATGATATTTTGATGTCTACATCTCTATTATGCTCAGGGTTTTTTCTAATCGCAATCGACCCTGATATTTCCTCTCCACAATTCATAGGTATAGCTCCTTCAAAATAAAACACTGTCTGTTTCCAATGAGTATATTTTTTTGATGGGTTAGTGGATAATTTAATTTGTCTTGTCCCATGGTTGAACTCTACTTCAAAATACGCAATAATGGCATGTAAATAATCAGAACGGGTGGCAATAAGACTATATTTTGATGCAAATGCTAAATCGTTAAGTTTAACATTTTTAATATCAATATTATAAAGAAGGCATTCTGTTGTTATCACTGCATTACCTTCAACTACATCAACAATAGGTTCTGCCATAACAGTTGGTCTAATAATACTCATATCAATCCCATAAACATCCTGCCAGAAATCCAATTTTTTTTCCTTGTAATCAGCATCTTCAATACCTACAACATACATTTTAGCCCTATCTGGAAACATAAGCCCATCAGGATGAAGCCATTTGTCTCTAGCATAAAGCACAGTATCTAGCATGCTTTCGTATAGCAGAAAGTATCCCATCCATTCAGATACAATGATATCCACAAATTGAACTGGCAATTCAACTTCTTCGACTTTGCCTTTTATAATTGTGATTTTGTTACTTAGTCCATTTTCTTCTACGATTTGCTTTGCTTGGATTGCTACGTCAGCTGCATCAATTCCGTAAACATGTTTTGCCCCTGCCCTACTTGCAAAAATTGAAAGGATTCCAGTACCACAGCCAATATCTAAGACGACTTTTCCATTGAATATATGAGGATTTTGGATCATGGCATTCATGTAACTCTCAGTTCTTACTTTGTCTTTAATCATTTCTTCATGGATTCCGTAGTGAGAGTAAGAATAAAAGTAAGGGTCTTCAGTGCCAATTTCGTTGCTAAGCCCAGCCCATAAGGAATCGGCCTGGAATATATCTTCAGATGATCCGTTTTGAACTGATTTCTGCAGAGAATTCACTTGGTACCGACCCCTTTTTGCCATTTATATCATCCCTTATCAAGTAAATTTTATTGAATTACTATGTTTACGTTATTTAGCTTTTTTATAATCTAAGTGGTAAATTATGTATGGATTTCAGTTGAATCAGTGGGATTATACTTTTTATTTCAGTTTTTTTAGCATTTTCAATATTTTATCTCTTCCTGAATTTTTGATAAAGTGTTGACTTGTACCTTCATCATTTAAGCTATAAATTGTATTAACTCATCTTTTTAAACTTCAATATCTTTATCTTTAAGGTAATTTAAGTAAAAAGAACAAATAGTCATTATTAATTTTTAGCTCAATAGCTTTGACTTTATTTTCAAGTTTTTCAATAAAGCTTACCCACTCAGATAAATTAAAATCATAAAGCTTATTTCAAAACTAGAAAAGTCTTCCTGACTTGTAATTCGTAATTTGATAAGATTTGATAGAGGCTCAAATAAATTCGATTCATTTTAGCATTAAGTTGCTCATTCAATGCACCTATAAGTATCATTAGAATTTCCCCTAGGAGAAGCTCATTATTCAATTATTTAATAAAGTTTCTATGTCTTATCAAACTCGTTCAACATATACTAAATGAAAAATTCCTGTATCACTTGGCTTTCTTATAGACTTTTTTGATAAATAATGAAAGCAAAAGCCGAAAATCCCACATGTGCCGATAAAGGAAGAACGACATCTTCATAAAATCAACGACTTATAGCACTATATGTGATATTGTAATTGGTACTACTTCTTAAAACATAAGCTTTAAGATTAACACTACTTTCTTGCAATAAATAGTTTAATAAACTGAAAGAAAATCAACTCTAATCTGTAATGAAGAATCAGCCAAAAGCTTTAAGAACCGCTTACTTTTATCATTCTTGACTTAATAAAATTTAGAAGTAATTCTTTTAAAAGGTACTGAGATAATATGAAAGATAGAGTTGATTCACAGAGCGTACACAATTATACAATGAGAAGTCCTATAAAATAACCTAGAATATCTTCAATTAAATTATGGCACTGTATACCATAAGGCTTATTTTAGGAAATTAATATACTTTCCCTTAGTTCTGATATTTAAAAACATATTAAAATACTGAAACTCATCAGCCACTTGCTTCTTTACAAGTCTTATCTTCAATAATAGTACACTGATGCTTATTTAATTTATATATTAAAGCAAATCAAAAATGTAAGATGCCTCACTGAAATAGAATTATCCATTAACTTTTAATGAACTTTTGTTTTAAATCTAAAGACTTTCAAAGATAATTAGACAGTAAAGTGATTTTTTAGGATGGAAAAATAGCTTATGAATAAACATAAATCACTCTCTTATCAGAAGAAATTTGTCAATATGAAAGATCATGGACGATGAAGATATTGAAGAAAATACGTTCATAAGTGTTTTTATAAGCAATCCCTCTGGACCAAAGATACATCAAAGTGCACATTGAATATTTCCTGTAAATTCAATAATAAACTAAGAAAATTCTGAAAATAACATTCCAAAGGAAATCACTAGAGAAAATATATTTTTTTGAAACACTTTACATCTAAATTTTACCTATATAAATTGAATATCAGTGATAAAGAAGATTAAAGCAATATCCCTAGTGTTTTAGCTTAAAGGAGAGTAGTTATACTCTGCTTTATTATGCATAATGAGTTTGTTTTCCACAAAGTAAAAACTATCTGATTTTGTCTCCCATGGGGCTGCAATCATTTCAGCTTTCAAATTTTCTGGAATTGAGGGCATCTCATATATGACTTCCCAAGTATTCCGAGTGCCGGGTATGCAGAATTCTAGATTAAAGTCGAAGCTCTTTAGCAGTGTTGATCTAAAATAATGTCTCTCAATCATTCTAAAATTTCTTACTTCTTTACCCCCAACTTTAAAGCCTATAGTGCTTCCAAGAGCTGTTAAGTTCAAAAAGTCAGGTCCTAAATGATACTTAATAGTTCTTATTGAATCATCTTCAATCACTTCTCTTGATTCTTCTTCATCTTCATTCGCCACTTCAAATAGCACTGTTCCGCTTTCTAGATCTCTCACTTTGAAATACACGAACTCTATGCCATAAATATTAGCAGATAAAGGACATAAGAAGCGGTCGGCTGCCTCAGTTAACGCACTTACATACTCAGGATTTATCTCACCCATTTAATTATAAGCCATATACATCTTTGTCGGAAGCTAAACAAAACTCTTAACTTTTAATATAATTTACTAAATTAATATTGTATCTTTTAATGTATGGATAGTTCATGCACTATGTTGGATATGGCCTTTGTTATGATATAAATTGTTTTTATATGTTTTTTCTAAAATATTTTTTTGTTAAAGTATCTCATTTTTGATGTTTTATTGATTTTTGGAATTGGTTCTAAGCATATGTTTATATTTTAGTTGATGATGTGATTTTTGGATTTATATCTTGATATAAATTTTATCCCTTTAATGTTTGTGTTTTAAGGTTTAATTAAAGGCTAGTTTGGAAGAAAAAACGTAGATTTATAAAGGCTAAATAAGTTTAAACAAGATTTTGGTAAAAAATGTATTTTTGCTTAGGGCATGATAAAATTGTATAAAGCATACTTATATATTTATGCTTAGTATATAATAAAATTGAATAAAATATACTTATATATTTCTGATTGCACTAAAGATAATTTAAAAGAGAGTGACTTGATTCTTTATTGATTGATATATAAAAAACAACTATTTTTAAGCATCTGAAAATTCAGAAAAACTTACCTAGCGCTATCAAAATATATAATTAAGCTTTTCATTATATATTCAATTTCTAATTAAAGATTATTAGAAATCTTAGTTGTTATAAGATCTAAATTAGAGTTTATAATATTGTTGTGATCAGAGGGTAATCAGGCATTATTCATTCAATAAATTTATATGCTACAGGCCCCCAAAATCTTAGTGGTAGGTGCAGGAGGAATCGGATGTGAATTACTTAAAACTCTTGTACTTAGCAATTACACTGATCTTACTG
>MPUH01001619.1:0-11630 GCA_001970955.1 Stentor coeruleus | reverse complement strand
GCTTCTGCACACTATCTACATTAAAACTATTTTTTCTAGAATTATGATATTTTCATAGCCTATTAGCATTATCCTGCGGTGTCAATTGGCTAGTAATTGCAGGAAAGGCTTGTGGAATAATGCACGGTCTAGCTTGATTAAGGTCTTCATGTATTTATCAAGAAGAAAACTCAAAATTTTTGACTATCATGTTGAAAAAAACCTGAGAATCGCTTAGCAAAAGTAGAAAAGCTGATTTGATCTTGATGATACAAAGCTTGGATAAGTATCATACCAAACTTTTCTTAAATATAAGCGAATTCTGAGATAAGGTTTCCTAGATAGAAATTTGAATTTTTAAGACTTCTGATATATGATCTTTAGAAAATATAAATAGCTTTGAATTATTATAAATTTATTATGTGAGGTGTATCGGGGTTTTATATAGTTATTGTTATGCGAAGATAAGGCTGTGCTTTATATTTCTGAACTAAATTAATTATTAAGTTAATGCTTGTCGCCTGCATTAAGTAGATCTATCAATTTTTCTTAGTGATTCAATACTAACTATTTTTCTGTCGTTTAAGATTTCTATAATTTTTTTATGTATTTGTCAATGGCTTTACGTGTTTTCTTGCTTTCGTGAATTAATTTTAATCGTAGAGTACTGTTTCTGTTAGTTTATAATTTGCTCTGAACTAAAAAAAAAATATCAAAAAAAGTATAAAATTAATATGACAAATTTTAATTTTGATATACCGCGATATTTAAAAAAAAAAATCGATTCTTAGAACTATAGTTCAAGATTTAGGTATTTTATGGTTTATGCATATTGCTAAAATAATCTAGCTATAAGTTTAAGACTATATATTTTAAAGCTTAGCTTAGCTTAAATTATTTATCAAATATTAATTCTTTAAAAATCCTATCATTTTTACTTTAAATCAAAGTACTTTGAATTATAGTACCTGGGTAAATATTTCACCTAAGCACAATAATATCCCTTCTTGAAAATTATTCCACACTATCAAATTATAACCAAACCACTGAAAATCTATAATCATTTTTCTCCCTTACCTTTCTTTATTAGATTATATTCTCAATAATATATTCAATAATTTCCATCAAAAACTCTTAACTTAATAAAAACAATCTTTGTAAAAGGCTTTGATTCTCAAAGCAGTAATCTTTTCAACAAAAAAATAAATAAAAGCATATACTCATATGTTACACAACATAATCATATTATCATACAACTGATATATATGCTAAAAGCTATTTTTTTAATTCTTCACTATTTTCTTGCATTTTTGGTATAGAATTTTTTCACCATAGCCAAATTTAGTGAAGAGAAAATTTAACTTAAAAATAAACCAATTTGGATGAGTTTTAAGTCTTTATAGCATTTTTTCATTTCTGTAAATCGAATTAACCATGCATTTGGTAAAACAAGCAGTAGAAAAGCCATTCTTATTATATGAATCTTCAATATTAGCTTTTTTCCTTTGCTATCATTTGATCTATAGACACATTTGTATCGAAAAACCTAGGACTAGCATTTACAACAGTAACCCCTAAATATTTAAATTCAAATCTCATAGACTCGAAATATCCTAATAATTCCTGCTTTAGCTACTGAATACCCAGTTCTTGATGGTGCAGGAATTATTGAACCCTTAAAAAACATAATTTTCTTTATAATTATATATAAAATATGCATATTATCACAACAATAAATTCCTTTCTCTCATTAAGGTTCTTAGCATAAACTTTACTCATAGCAATAACTCTAAAATAATTGATTTTTATAAACTTTCTTTCTATATCAATCCTATCAGGTATATCCTCAAAAAGGTCTCTTTGGCTCATCCAGCATTGTTGATAAGAATATTTCTATAGTATTATTCATGCATACTTCATTATTATTTCTAATATATTACCAGCATCTGAGACGTTAAAAATGATGATTTTTGATTATTAGGAATTTTTTCATAAACACTTTTGAGCTCTTGCATGTTTCTACCGGATAGTATCACGCAAGCTCTTTCTCTTACAAATTCATATGCTGGATATTCAGCAATTTCTGATGAAACTCCAGTTATCCACACGGTTTTGTTATGGAAAGTTTCTGGCTTGAAAAATTTGTAGGCTTTGTATATGATGCATAAGCTGATTATCCCTACTGCATACAGCCTTTTCGGCTATGAAGATTTCCAACATAAACTTTGCATAGGCTATAACACTAAAGTAGCTGATTTCAAGAGTTTTTTCAATATCAATAATTTTTAAAGTGTCTTCAAATACTGATCTTTGGCCTAATCTAGCACGGTTTACAACAATATCAATTGTGTTACTTTTACAGAATTCTTTAGCTTTTCTAAGGATTTTTCAGCATCAATTAGATCGAATTAGATGATTTTAGAATAGTTTGGCATTTTTTTGGATTCTTTGAGATTTCTACCTGATAAGATGCTGAAATCTCCTTTGCTTTTGAATTCATAAGCTAAATATTCGCAGATACCTGAAAAAAGCTAGCTATTCAGATGATTTTTTGTTGAAATTGATTAGGCAGTTGTTTGATAGAGTTTGTAGGGACTTAGAGTCCTGAAATTGCTATGATTGCTATTCACATAGTTTATGCACTTTTTATAATAAAACAACAAAATTGAATGATTTTAATCAGGATTAAGAATTACATAAAATACAGTTGAAAGAAAATAGATGGTAGGGTGTTGTGAAAATTGTGACTTTTGATTAATGAGTATATTTTGAGTGAAATTTTTGGTTTTTGAAAGGGCTTTTAAATTTAAAGGTTGAAGTTATTTGTATTGATTTGAATAAAATACTTTCTTGTAAAGTATGAATTTATTTATTGGAATCTAGCATTAAATAATATGATGAAACTAGATAATGATAAAAAAATTCCATATAATATTTTATTATTTCTGCAAGGCATAAAAAATATCTCTAGCCATTCCACAATGAAAATCCTATTATGGCCTGGCTTACTAAGAAAATAATATAAGTCCGATGTCAAACTAAAGGCTTAAAAAAATGGC
This sequence comes from Stentor coeruleus, assembly GCA_001970955.1. Taxonomy (NCBI): domain Eukaryota; phylum Ciliophora; class Heterotrichea; order Heterotrichida; family Stentoridae; genus Stentor; species Stentor coeruleus. The sequence continues at coordinate 8,592 of MPUH01001619.1, read as the reverse complement.
TTTACCCTCCATGCATCTAAAAATTTAGCTTACACAGCATATTACCTAGAGCTCTACATATAAAAAATTTCACTTCTAATATAAAATTTTTAATATATATTTCAATTATTCAAAATTATATATCATCTAGCATTACTAATATAATTACTTCAACTCATTCAACATATTCATTGTATTTTTCAACGTTTTTTCTATCACCTCAATCTGTTTGTTAAACTTCTTAAATGCTTTAGTTCTGCTCTCATTATCATTTTTACCATATATCTTTTTGTATAGTTTTTTGCATATACTTTTTATGAATTTCTTTGAAATTTTCTTATCATTTTTATCACTAACAATTTTCAGCGATATCATTTCAGCAAGATTTATCAAAAGATTATGACACCGATACAAAACATTTTTTTTCATTTCCAAATAATACTTATTAAAATTCTTCTTTATAATATCCAAACATTCTTCATTCATTATTAGCACTCTACAATTGCAACAAGCCATTACAGTAAATTTCCTAAATGTCTTCATAAAAATGTCAATATCCCCAAAATATTGAGTTTCATTGTAAAATGCAAACAACATTTTTTTGTGAAAAAATTTGACACGGCCATTGATTAAAAAATATATTCCATCAGAATAATCTTGATATTTCCATATAATATCTTCGTCTATGTATTCTTTATAGATTAAACGAAAGGCGATTGAGGAAATGAATTTATCATCTTTACTAGTAAAATATGTGAATTTTTGTATGGCACCTTCGTACATGTTTAGAGATATTTCTAGTCTTAGATCGCTGTGAAGATCGTTGAGGATTTTTTCTATTTGATGTGAGTTGGTGATTAGGCTTTGTCTTTTAATCCAGACTTTGATTTTTTTTTCTTCCTTTGATGGTAGGGAGGTTGACTTTGCAATATCTTCGACGAGTAAGAGAAGTTCATTAGTTTTTCTATCATTTTCACTGATCCATGAATAAAAAAATGTGAATTGCCCAACACTATATGAAAGTATATAAACGCCTAGTACCATCCATATCATAGCTATAGCTTTTTCAATGCTAGTATATGGAGTAATGTCGCCATATCCAATTGTAGTTAAAGTAGTTAAAGTCCAGTAAGTCGAAGCTAAGTATTTTTCTAAAGGCTTGGCATCATTTAACCCATTTCTAGAAGTCCATGCATATTGATTAAAATTTTCAATTCTTGCTGCTATGTAAAAAACACATGAAACAAGATGAAGGCATAAAATAATTAGGCAAACAACTCTAGTAAAATGCACAAGTAATTTATGCTTTGCAATAAAGCTATCAACAGTTTTTATAAACAAAAATGCCTTCATTTTTTTATACAGTCTAGCTAAATGTATTAATTTTGGAATAAATCTCAGATAAAATGCATTGGATAAACTTTTTGTATTGCTTGAATAAACATACAATCCGAAAGGTATAGCTGCAAGCATTTCTAAGAAATTTGAGACCCTAAGGTAATTGCGTAATATCATTTTTCGGTCTTCGACTATAAGATTGTCTTCATTAAAATATGCAAGATTTAATGTTATAATAAAATCAAATAGAACAATAAAATCAATAAATACTTCAAGTTTACTTCTGATATTTCCTTTATCATAATTCATAAATGATATATAAAATGCTCCATATGTAGCCATATACAACAATGATATTGCAAGACCACCTAACCAAATTAAATAAGTTTGACTATGTGGGTGGATTATTAAATAAGAAACTTTTTTTATATCTGAAGCATGATTAAGGCTAGGAATTTTATTGATGACATCTGAAATATGAGATTGGCTGTGTAAGACTTCTTTATTTGCATTTTGAAGTCTTTTTTGATAGTTTTGGGATTTAATTTTTTTAAATGCTCTTTGCCAATAGTCTTTATAAGAGCGATTTACTAACAAAGTCCTTTCTTCATGGATTTTTTGGTTTTTGTTGTTGCCAAGAGAGAGGGTTTTTCTAATAATATACATTTATTTATAAGCTATTAAATCTTATTACTTCACATTTTAATTTTAGAATGCTTTTACTTTATGATATAGCATATACTATATAAGTGAATTTTATTTTTTAACTGAAGCTTAATTTGATATATCATCCTTTGCGAATTTCTGCACTTCTGAATTTTTTTTTGCATTTGAAATATACTTCTGAAAAAGCAGCAAGATATATGTTCATATGATCTTTTTTATGTATTAGTTGATTGCTTAGAGTAACTTGAACTATGATTTGACTCGTTTTTATGGTGGAGACTAGATTTTATTATTTTTCTGGCAATAAGCTATCTTGCATAAGAAGCTACAACAATCAGATCTTCATCCAGTAATCAATGTCAAGTTTAAATACTTAATTTCTTACCAGTTCCAAGCTGTATAAAATGAATTTATACATGATCTGGTCATGATATTGGCCATCATGATATTACCCTAGGTGGATCATATCTCCTTATAATTAAGACAATGGCTATCGATACATAAACCAGACTTACTTTTAAGAAAAGGCAATTATAAATTTTTATTAGGATGCAACCTTAGTTAAACCTTACTCCTTCTAATAAACTATATATTTTTATTGATAAATCTTTTCTAATTTTTCCATCAAACTTGCAGATTTGTTTAAACTACTCCTAGCTTCATTAAATTTTAGTTTCAATTTTTTGTGATAAGAATTAATCTTTGATGATTTAATTTCATTAAGCAAGTCCAAAAACATTTCTTCTGCATTTTCCTTGCAATAATTAAAAGATAAGAATTTCATTCCTCCAGTCTCATTGATTTTCTTGATTAATAGCATCTCTGCAAGGTTCTGAATAAGTTTTTTAGTACGCAATTTGGTTGCAACTTTAATTTCTTCCCATATATTAGGATACTGTTTTTTTATTATGTCAATAACTTGAATATTCATTTTAAGAAGACTTGTAAATAAGGCGCATTCGATTTGATTCTTTCTTTCAGTTTCATATACAATTTCTATATCTCCGAAATAATGCGAATTATGCAAAGAAGAAAAATAGGTTCCTTTGCTTTTATATTTCATAGCACCTTCAAGGATAAAATATATCCCATCAGCTGCTTCATTTTCACGCCAAAGTATATGTTCTGGTTCATGTGATTCATAAGTCAGCCTTAAAGCAATATCAACAATAAAGCCACGAGGCTTGTTGGCAAAAAATTCAAACTTAGGTATTGATTTGTTATATATGTTAAGTGCTATTTCATATCTGAGTTTTATTGGAATTGATTGTAAAAATTTTTCGGTCTCATATTCTCCTGCATTAAAAGGAAAATTGTGAATTGCTCTTTTAAGCTTATAAAGTTCACGATTTGATATCCGAACTTCTTTAGTAAAATCTTCAGCTGTCTTCATATAAGAACTAACTTGATTATCCTTCATTTCTAGCTCCCTATAAAATGAAGATAAACTTCCTACTGAAAAAGAAACAACATAAACACCTGTAATCATCCATATCATTGCTAAGAGTTTTTCAGGAAAAGTAAAAGGGAATATATCCCCATACCCAACTGTAGTTAAAGTTGTTATCGCCCAATAAACGCAAGTTTCATATTTTTCACCCAAAGTGCTTTCAGTGTATTTATACCTTACTACCCAAGTATTTGGTCCAAAGTTATCTAATTTCGCTGTCATATAAAATAAACATGAAACTATATGAATGCATAAAAAAACTGAAAGAGCAACTTTTATAAATCTTAAAAGATTATGATATTTGCTCAAAAGATAGTCTAGGTCTTCAAAATCAAGTAAACGATTGATTATTTTGATAATTTTTCCAAGCTTTAAAAGCTTAGGTAAGTTTCTCAACCTAACTAGTTTGATTAGTCCATTTACATAACTTTTTGATCCTTGAGTTAAATTTATTATCCCTAAAGGAACTGAAGAGCAAGCATCTATTATCATCCACCCTTTTAAATATTTTGAAGCAATTTGTTTTTTTTCTTTAACTAAAATCCCGTCTTCATTATAATAAGCTAAGTGTAAGTTCATAAAAAAATCGATAATAAAGGCGAAATCAATAAAAACATCAATTATTAAAGTATCATTGCCACCATCATCAAGAAAAGATGATATAAAAAGGTCGATTGTCGCAATATAAAGTAAAATAATGGAAATTAAACCAAGCCAGATTATATATAATTTCCCATTTGGATCTACAACAAATAAAGGCCATTTTCCATTACTTTCTTTTTGGCGTGCAAGACTCTCTTCATCTAATGTGTTTTTTCTAAGGTAAGAACCCATAATTTTTTCATATTCAACATCAAGTACCCTTGAGTACAGTTTAGCTAATCTTATTTGGATTTTAACTTTTTTATAAACTCTTTTCCAAACTTCACTGTATTTAGGAGAGTTTCTCAATTCAAAAAACTTTTCATCATTTTGATTTGATTCCTGGCTGTCAAGAGTTACTGGAATTTGGTGGTAAGATATTGGGACTACAGTTTTACTCATGATGTAATTTTTATCGGCATTAATAAAATTCAGAAATCATTAGTAAGTAAATAATTAATATACAAATATGATATAAATTTAGCATATAAGAAAGCTGATTATTGTCAAGAATACAAATGCTAGGTGTTTTAGTATGCAATTTCTTATCATAGAATCTTATTATAAGTTGTTATGCAATATAATATATCTATCTAATTATTGAACTCACTGAAATTTTGTGGAAAATGCTACTATAGATTAATTGATTATTGTTAAATTAAAACTTATTAATAAATTGCTAGCATTTGTAAGCTCTGCTCTGAAATAGAAGCCTATGAAATGGAGTGAAATTATAATATCTGCCAAAGAAGTACCTAAAAATTCATAGCAAATGAATAAAATTTTTCAAAGTCTCCATTCCAATATATTTTATGGAAATGGGGATCGCCAGAAACTGAATAAAAAGCTTTACCCTTAATTGAATGCATCATGTGAATCGAATTTTTAATTAATTTTTTTATAGCTACTGGACTATTTATACTTGTGTCAATTCTATTGCATACAGTTGAAAAACTTCCTTTGCCTATTTTCTGTTCAATTTTATATGTTTATATTTAAATATATTGATGAAATCTTTATTTGATTTAGTTTGCATAAATTTAAATAGTAACTACCAAGCCTAAAAAGTATTATATCATAATAAATAGGAAAAAAACTAAACTTGTATAAGAATAATACAATTTTCCTCTATACAAAATATATCAATAGCAAGAAAATGTAATTCTATTTCTCTTAAGCAAAAAATGCATATTAGAAAAATTATTTCTAATTAAAAAATTTTAAAAGTTTTTTATAGAGAAGATGATGTCAAGCATAATAAATTAAGCTTTAAATAATAAATTAAGCTTAAAACAATAATCTCTGCTAAATTAGATTTATTATCAAAGAAGTTTATTTAGCAAATATATTTAATAAAATATTTTATTAAATGTGTAGTACGTTTTGTATAGGATTGCAGTATAATCACAATAAGCATTTTAGCAGTTTGGGGTCGTTAATTTATGTATCTCAAAGTATCTTAGCAGTTTGTTGTTAATTTATGTGAAATTATATAAGATTTAAAATATGCAAGTACTTTTTTAATCAAAAAAGTGTATAGATATAAATTAGAGTAAATCTCTAGTTTTCAAAATCAGTAGAGTTGAATTAATTTTCTTTAGTGAAATTGTAGCATTTGGTTATCTTACAATAAGAGGAATACACTTTCCTTTAAGTCCTTCTTGTAGAAAATTAATTGATTTATCGATAAAATTCAAAACTTGCTATTCTGACTGAATATTTGCCAAAAATAATTTTTATAAGTAAAGAAATATTTCTTGAGGTTGCATTAAACCCTACTCCAAATTTTGTTTGAATTTACTTTCAGTAAGTTTTATGCACTCAAGATTTTCTGATTGTTGTATCATCTAAGAATTGCTTAAGCATCTTGAAGTTTGATGCCAGATTCTCGGAGATGCTATAAAACGTTCAAGGTGTTATCACAGTATCAGCAAGGTGAAGTGAGAATGTAAAAAATCAAAAATTTAAGAGCGCTGATTTATGCTTTCTGTAAACGGGAAAATTTTGGAATTACTGAGAAAGCATAAAAATGATCGAAGTAATTTATGATTAAGATTCATTCACTGTATATGTTAAATTTACTTATTTAGAGTAATATATTTTTTGCTATCTAAAATTTAATAGCTTTAGGATGGCTTATCTTCATGTTGATCATTCTTCATTAAGCACTTCCTCAATTTTTAATGAGAATATAATAAACTTCTATAAAAATAGTAGGAATTTCAACTTTCGTCTTAGACTTAGATTTCGCAGAATTTTTTCTTGCTTACAGGAAGAAACTCCATTTTTGCAAGAACTGAAAAGGGATTGATTTTATAGCGTATTAGGATATTTAATGCTTTTGCAAAAGGCTTAGAGTGAAATGAATCTGGAATACTCTATAGCAGGTAATAAATTATCAGATGCAGATAATCAGTTAGATATATTATATATCTCTAGGAATTTAATTATGAGTAGTATTTAGCAGTTGCAATTATGATCTCTATTCGCAAAATAAAATTTATGGAAATGCTTTTGCATGTGGAACAAACATAATATATTGCAATTTTATTTTTCTACTACAGACTTTGCAAATTTTCTTTACATCTGTCTTCACCAATTAATTTTTTACATCAATCTCCATGATATTAGACTCTATAGATGAATACTGAGATAATGATGATAATCTTTCAGGCAATCTTATTCTAATTCTAGTTTTAACATAGCTTGGCTTGAATTTTCCGTTGAATATTTATACAAATATAGGAATTATGCACGGTCATTTCCAATAAATAAGGCAGCTTTTATACAACTTCAAAGCATATGGGTATAATTTCATATATAATATTTTACCAAAGTGAATCTATGATATCTTTAAATTGTTTTGTATGCAATTACCTAAATAATTGATGGGCATATCTTAGTTATAATGAATTATGTCTTGTTTGACACTAGTTTTTTGAAGAAAACTTTTGGACTGAGAGAGACTAAAGAGGAAGAACTAGTAGGAGTTGATTCGGGCAGCATGGAGAAATTTATATCCTGAAATTTCGGAAAAAATTATTTAATGTTAAGTTTATTAGTGAATCATTTGCTAATATTCTAGTAACATAGAATTGATATTGATAATTTTAGAATAACTTATTATGTGGTTATGTTTAAGATGAAACAGTCCTATATTTGTATAAGTACGACCTTGATAGGCAATAAGTTATTTTATTATATGCTATTCATCGCTTTAAATTATTAAGATTTCTATAATAGAAGTAAAAAGTGATAAATGATTTAAAAATATTTTTCTTCAAATAAGAAGAAACTTATATAATTCTCTATAAATTTTATTAGTTATAAGCAATAATATTTTTTTAAAACTGAACATTATCTTCAAAGGCTTGAAATATATTATTAAACTTTATTTAAGTTTGCAATTATTATTTAATATTTAAATCAAGTGGTGGCATATGTAATAATATGAAAAATAGTAAAGTTTTGAATTGTCTAACAATAATTAAATAGTAAAGTAAATGAATATAGATGCCTTTAAATAAAATTATTATTAATAAAGCTTAGTAGAGATAATCAAAAAATTCTCCCAAAATAAGATGTCATCAAATAAATACTCATATTTAAAAAAGTTTACTCGATGATTAATATTTTTTTGATATTTCAAGACAAATCATCTTAATTTCTAGTCTAGTTAATGCATTCTAAAAATTAATAAAAAATATATACTCCATTCATCTTTCTACACAATTATCAAAATTTAACATCTTTGCAGTTATTCTGCTAACTTTAAAGCTTTTTGATTGTGCACAGGAATAAGATAGACTCGCTTATTATTTATAAGTTCAAATGCTGCCTAAAGCCAAAGCTTCCTCAATAATATTATCTTGCACCCTTCTAGAATCTGAAGAAGCAGATTCATCTAACTTAATAATTTACAACAAAATCTAATTTAATCAGTATTTTGCAAACAAAAAGGTCTATTCAAAAACTTAAAATGATATTACGCTGCCCTGAACAAAAATGTTTCGATTATTTAAAAAAGGGCACAATGACTAAGAGCTCATCAACTTCAAATTCGAGTTCAAAAGCATAGAAAATGAAAGTCGAAAACTTGACTGCAAAACCTCTAGATAATCAAGCCTAGAGAAAATAGCAACAGAAGTCAAGGAATCAGCTTAGCAAGCACCTGAGAACAAAAAAGCCCTCAAAGAGAAAAATTGGTATTTACCTTCAAAAGCTAAGAATCTTATATAATACAAAAATGCACAGAAAAACTTTCTCATACATAAACAAAAATTTGATATATAATGCTATTCCCTTAAAGTTTAATATTTATAGATAATAAGTGATAGTTTATCATGAACTTTCAAAGATTTTCTCAAGCATTTATGCTAATAAATTAATCGAAAAATTCAAAGACTATAAGAAATTGTGTGTGAAATATTATAAAATTTAAGAATCACGCTGAACGCATTTCTTATATAAATAAAGACAACTTTAGTAGATTTTAAAATAATTATATACCTTAAAGC
>MPUH01001618.1:0-11645 GCA_001970955.1 Stentor coeruleus | reverse complement strand
ATTCTTACTTATCTCATAAATTCTGCTAGCATTACTCTTGATTTGTTCTAATTTCTTTATAAAAATTTCACACTTTTAGAATTATTTTTAAGCTAGATATAAATATGGCGGAGATGCTTAAAGTAACTGCTGAAGCAAACACTCTTAAAATTAAGGGAATCAAGTAGCAAAAGCTTTGAGGAAGCTTAATATATGAATAATTAACACTATATTTAACATAATAAGCAATAAAACTCTAGAATTTTTCAAGAAAATCTCAAAGCACACATGATTTTTATTGAATTTCTCAAATACTAAGTAAAATTGCAAATAAACTTGATATTTAAATTTCCTTTTAATTTTCGCTTAAAAATGATTAAAATGCTTCAGTATTCTATTTTAAGCTTCATAATTTCAGGAGCCTATAAATTATTTTGAGTTATTTAATTCTTTGTGATGAAAAGAGTTCATGTCCGTTAATAATTCATAAGGTTTTTGTATGATATCTATTAATACTTGGCAATATCTAAACTTAATAGATGCTTGATCTAATCAAACAAATAATAATGCGAACTTTGCTTACCAGCATCTTAGGATTCGTGATTACACTTCAAGCAGCTAATAAAATTATTTTTTAGCAAGCTCGATTATTTTGAAGTTAAATGCTAATGCTCTTCATACTATAAGTTTATTAATATATGCCACAAACCTCTAAGAAAAGTATCGAATTTCAATGAAAGAAAACATATTTTTTAAATAAAAATTAAATTTAAATTATTCAATAACCCCAACTATCTTTTATTCTTTCTAATTATTTATAGTTTACTTATTTAAATCACTGATAATTACCATTATCAATTTCCCTCAAAATTCATCTGATGCTACTTATTCTTTAATTACCATTCTCATAATCATCAAATTGATTAATAATTCAGCTTACTGCATTTTCTATAACTATTATTTCTATCAATTCATACACAAATTTCTTATCATCACCTAAAAATAAAATAATATAATCAGTTTTATAATATAAATGGGATCTAAATTAAGTATCCGAAAAAATTATGTTAGATGGAGAATGTCTAGAAAAAGAGGAAACAGCAAGCTAAAAAAAAAAGCATATTGTCCAATTTGTAACATGGAATTTAAATCTTGGCAAACATATGATGATTTTAATTATCACATTGACAATTGTTTAGAAATAAGTGACCCTTCTAATGTTGTCCATGGGAATAAAATGTTTTCACACTTAGCTTCATTAGAAGAAAAGATAGATTGGGTTAGACAACAATTCAATACCATTCGTATCCCATGGAGCGAAGAGTATAAAAAAATTGTTGTATCACGAGATGAATTCCTAATAGATTCAATAAGAGAAGTCCAAAACTTATGTGATCGAGATATGAGAAGTGAATTTCAAATACAATTTATTGGAGAGATTGCTATGGATGCTGGAGGAGTTATGAAAGAATGGGTAAATATTCTGATAAAACAATTATTCTCTGAAGAAATGAAACTTTTTTGTAGGACTAAAACAGATGAGGTAGCTTATATTATTTCCTCTCAGGAAATGCAACCTGAACTGTATTATTTCACTGGAAGAATTTTGGGTAAAGCTATTTTTGAAAACATCCCGATAAATTGCCCGCTTTGCAAAACATTATACAAACACTTACTTAATCGTGAAGTAGATTTTGAAGATATAAAATATCAAGACATTGAACTTTATAATTCTTTACAAAGCCTTGCCAATAATTCAATTGAAAATATTTTTGTCGGATACTTCGCTTTAGAAAAAGGCTCTGATTTATATGAACTAAAAAAAAACGGAAGCGAAATTAGCATAAATGAAGAAAATAAAAGACAGTATCTTGATTTAAGAAGTGAGTTTGAGACCATAGCATGTATGATGCCTAGCCTTGCACACTTTAAAAATGGTTTTTTTTCTGTAGTTCCACAAAATATGATATTAGAACTATGCCCAGAAGAACTAGAGGTGCTTCTATGTGGTAAAGCTACTCTCGATCTTAAAGAATGGCGTGAAAACACAGAATATAAAGGTGAGTTTTCTAATCATCACAAAGTAGTAAAATGGTTTTGGTCCTTACTTGAGGACTTTACCCAAGAAGAATTATCTCAGCTTTTAGTATTTGTGACAGGTACAAGTCGTGTACCAATAGAAGGATTTTCAGGCCTGAAAACTCTTAGAGGAGATCCAGCAAAATTTACATTGCAATCAATTGAAATATCTAAAAAGGCTCTTCCAAGAGCTCATACTTGCTTTAATCGCCTAGACCTTCCTTCATATTCATCAAAACATGACCTGAAAGATGCGTTAAAATTTGTAATGAAAAATCATGTTCTCGGCTTTGGCCTCGAATAATTATTTTATCCAAATATTATAAAAATCAGCCAACATACTTTCCATTATTCCAAATCCCTTTTTTGGTGCCTTTTTTACTAGAAAGTGTTCCTTCTCCATGTTGAACACCATTTTCCCAACGACCTTCATACTTTTTCCCGCTCGGAAAACTTAAAACCCCAAAGCCTTGTTTTTTGTTTTCTACATATTCTCCTTCATAAGTTCGTCCATCTTCCCATGTAAATTTACCCAAACCATGCATTTTGTTGTTTTTCCATTGCCCTGTATATCTTCTACCACCTGACCAAATATAAGTACCGAATCCCTCAATTGTATTGTTTTTAAAATCACCTCCATAGCTACTCCCGTCTTGCCAAGTGAAAATTCCTTTACCATGTCTAAGACCTTTATAATACTCTCCTTGGTACTTTTCTCCGTTTTTCCATACCTCTTCCCCGCGTCCATGAAACATGTTATTTTTCCACTCACCCTTAAAATTTGTCTCTCCTATAAGTTCACCGTATCCTTCACGTACGTTATTAATGAACATTCCTGTGAAAACTTCGCCATTAATATTCACAACTCTGCATTCCCCGTTTAAAATCCCAAAAGACCAATGACCTTCAGTAATACTCGTGCTAAGATATAATCTTCCGCTTCCATGAGGCTCATTCATTTTATTTACATTTCCTATGAACATCCCTCCCATAATCTGATAGGTTTTATCATCAGCAGGTCCAATATCAAAAGGTGGTAAAGACTCATAAATAATCTGTAAATCACCAGCCAGAGTTAGTGTAGAAAAACTTCTTCTTTCTAAATATCCTCTAACTAACGCTTGCAGAAAAATCTCTGGGGATAATTCAATAGTCTGTTTATCTTCATTCTCAGACTTTAAACTGTCAAAATTTTCTAGTTCATCCATCTGATTTCCTATCATAACTCCTCCAACTTCAAATCTCCTCTCAGTGCATCCGCATGTTCCCATATAAAAAAAATTTCATGTTTCTAAAAGTAAGTTACTAAAACCTTCTAGCCCAAGGAGATTCATCTCTTCTAACAGCGGGAGATGGATCTTCATCCATATGTTTAGGTGGCTGATCGAAGATCTTCTTTGCTCTATCATAGCTTTCCATGTCCTCTCCATAAATTTTCCAGTCCTCTGGAAAGACAGATGCATCCTCCTTGAAAGGTCTCCAGCTTTTTGGTGAATAAAGCTCAGTGATATGTCTTTCATACATAGCAGAATATTCCCAACCTCTAGCTCTTTCTACATCTGGCTGGTCAATTGGATGATCGCTATAACCAAGAGAATCTAGCTTTTCGGAAAGAGTTTCTGACCAAGACATTGTGTAAGACCTTTCCTTCATAAAATCATCATGGAAGACTTGTTCAAAGCTTTTTTCTGTCTCTTCAGCATGAATTGCAGCCAGGCTTTTCATTTCGTCATGGTATTCTCTTAATGAATCCCTTTCTTCAGCTGAGACATCACGAAGATATTTCGCTGGACTGCCAGCCCAAATCTGACCTGAAGGTACACAACTTCCTGGCGCAAGGTTTGCTCCTGCAGCAAGAACAGCGTAACTTTCTACAACGCAACCATCTCCAACAAAGCTCCCCATACCAACATAAGAATAGTCTTCTAAAACAGCACCTCCAATATAACTATTAGGGCCAATTGTCACACCTCTACCAATACGCACTGGTCCTTCGCCATTATTTCTTTTCACTGTTACAAGGTCTTGAATCACTGTATCATCACCAATTTCAATCAAACTTGCATCTCCTCTTAGTATTGCTCCATACCATATAGAAGAATTCTGCCCTAATTTGACATCGCCAATCACTGTTGTATTTGGAGCGACAAAATTAGCTCGCCCTAAATCAGGAATTGAGGTTTCTGTGGGTATGTTTCTTAAGGATCGGACATCTACTTAGAAATTACATTTTTCGACATATGAAACTTGTGACACTGATACACCTAATTGATCTACTTTTCTACCCAAAGTTCTAAACTATATAAGGCTTACAGCAGGTCCTAGCTTCGTTCTGGTGAAGTGATCACCTAAGGCTAATAGAAATTGCCTCATATTTATATTGATGTTAGATATTTAAGCATGAAAAACTTTATCATTTAGATGTGATATTTGACATTTAAGAGTATGAAAGGCTAAAAGAGCAACTGCTTATAATTACAAAAAGTGTGCATGATGTTATTACTATAAAATTTTAATTTTTAATGGTAATGGTAAAAAAATAATTCTATAAAGATTTTGCAGATAGTCTTATATTTTATGAAAAAGCGGGAAAAGTATTTTGGTGTTTAAAAATAATAATCATCATCATTATCATAAATTTAGCTCGTAACCAAGTATTTAATTTCTAAATAATTCTTGAGTTAATTTTTATTAAATAGCCGCTTTATGCATCTGAATTTTATCTATTAAAGACACTTAAAATAATGTTTAATCAACTAGCATAAAGTAAATTTTCTATAAAATGAAATAATATGCAATAGCTTGCTTAGATCCAAAGTATAAATATGTTTACTTAATTAATAAATTTAATAATTCTAGGTCCCCATAAATATGGCAAATTTAAGCGCTAAAGGCTGGAGTTGGGGAGAATATCAAATAAACGAGGGAGAATTACAGTTTCTAGTAGATAAAAAACCTTGTTTCAACCTAAATTTCAAAGATATTATAACTTGTTCAGTCCCTGGTAAAAATGAAGTTGCATTCGAGTTTCAGCAAAAAGACACAAATGATGATGATACTTTGTGTGAAATGAGAATATTTATTCCTGAAACAGACTCATGTGAAGGATTAGCAAAGGAACTTTCTGAAAGATCTGAAAATAAAGCTTCAACTGTTGATGCTTTAGTTTCTCTTTATGACTTGCCAATGATTGTTCCTCGTGGTAAATATTCACTAGACATGTTTCAAAGTTTCATGAGACTACATGGTAAGACTCATAATTATAAAATTATATATAAAAATGTTACAAGAGCTTTTCTATTACCTAAACCTGATGGTATTCATATAGCTATGGTCATTGCTTTAGATAGTCCTATACGCCAAGGAAATACAGTTTATCCTTTTATTGTTGTGCAATTTAGTAAAGATTCTCATGAAAGTACTACTTTAAATATGCCGATAGAAGAAATTAAAAGAAGCTTTGGCGAAGAACTCACTCAAACACTTGAGGGGAAAAGTTTTGATATCATGTCAAAATTACTCAAAGCAATGGTTAAAACTATGATAATAGTACCTGGAAATTTCAAAAGTAAAAATGATACTAGTGCGATAAAATGTTCTGTAAAAGCAAGCGAAGGATATCTTTATCCCTTGCAGAAAAGTTTCATATTTATCAACAAACCTGTTATTTATATTAAATTTGAAGATATAAGGTATATTGAATTTGCAAGAATTGGTGAAGAAAGTGTTGCTACGAATAGATCTTTTGATATAAATATTTGCACAAAGAATGGAAACTTTCAATTTACAGGTGTGGATCGTGAAGAATATCAGATTATGTTAGAGTTTTTACATAAAAAAAAAATACAAGTTAGAAATGTTGAAGAAGAGCCAAAAGAAGCAGAATCCTCAGATGATAATTTGAATATTGAAGATGAAAATGATTCTGATGATGAAAGTTTTAATGCCTCAGATTTAGATTAAGTAATATTTAATAGTAATTTTGCAATTTGCCGAGTCGATTATTTTTATTACCAAAATATTAAGCTTCCCTTGAAAAATAGATTATATTAAATATAGAGAGAAGCTACGATGCAGTACTAAAATTTTCGATAATATAAATGAGTGAAAGCTATGAATTAAGACTAAAACTTTGTAAAACTTTTTCATGAAAAGAATTTAAGGAATATATCGCTTTTCTTATTGCATTAAATATTTTCAACCTTTTTTACTTTGTTTGTGTTGAATCATATGAAACTCAATTAATTATTGAATATATCTTAACTCCAGTCAGTATCAAACAAAAGTATTTCAATATTACCACTTTGAATATGCAAATTCACTAATCATAATTAGCATATTCTATAAAGAGTAGATTTGTATATCATTACTATTTAATAATTGCTATTATTCTCAAGGTTCTTTTTTTTAAAAGTAAATGCAAGGTATATAAATACTGTAAAAATCCCTTCCATTTTGAAAAAAAAACTAAGAATGATTGTTTTTTTAAACTTATCTTTGAATATATAATATAAACTATAGATACTTAGTAATGATAATCATCATCATTACTGAATAAAAATAATTTTGTATCAAATCAAGCTTATTTCAATTTAAATTATTATCAAAGGATATATTAAGCTGCATGAAGTTAATTTTTTGCAAAAGCAAAGGCACTAATAGTAAAATTGTATTTGTATGAATTTCTATTCATTTGTAATTAGTGAGGAAATATCTTTATATATGTTTTTTTGAGGTAATTTTGAGACTATATATATTTTTAAATTTCAGTTTTAAATCATTAGCTTAAGGATTAGGTCAAATTTATTATCAGAAAATGCTGGCCAATTGTCTTCAATATCTCAGTGATCTTAGTGATTATTACTCATACTTTGTGATATATCAATGCTTTTATCAATAGTTCTCAAAACTTTCTTATTTTCTGGATATACCACTGATGCTATTATTATCATGATCATCAAATTTTTCGCACTACAAAAGACTTTTTCTCTGCCTGTCATTATCAAGGTTTATATAAATTAAAAGAGTTTCAAATAAGTATCTTTTCTCAAATATAGAAAGTATTTCATTAAATTTCCTGAAAATTATTGTATAGGATTAGATAAAAATTCTATGAGTATTAATATTCAATTATGCCAGAAGAGAGGTAAATAATCTTTGAAAGCATATACGAAGACTATTGCTATTTAAATCTTAGAAAGAAATATTGATATAATCTCAGCTTTATATTTATTTTGAAACCAACCATTTTATATCTTGATTTATATGACCTTGAATAATTTTAAAAGTGAAAAGTATTTGGCTACCTTATATATTATATTAAGTTTACAATTAGCATGGTCTATGTATTCTTTGAGAAACGTTATGCTAAAAATAATTATTAAAATATCCAAATAGAAATCAAAAAATGGTAATAGAATTAGTTGAAATCATAGGCCTTTTTAAATTGGGCTACACCAAGCAAGCTGTTGGATTTCTTACAAAACTTATCAACAAAAGCTTAAAAAATGAAGGGCTGATAGAAATAATTTCAAAACTTTACTCTTCTTGTCAAGATTTTATTTCACAAAAAGAATATAAAACATCTCTTCAGTTACTTCAGATTCTTGAAGACCTGTGTACAAAAAATAATGATTTCCCCCGTTTATGTGATATCAAAAACAGTATGTCATTTTGTTATAGAGCCTGTAACCTTAAGCAAGAATCTCTTAGTAAATGCCTTGAAGCTTTAGAAATAGTTACTCAACATTCTGATCTGCATTTGAAATTACCTGCCCTTCACCTTAATGCATGTGCGATTTATAGAGAAGACTTAAATGATTTGCCTAACGCTCAAATCCATGCAAAACTTGCATATTTTTTTGCAAAAGAATCCTATATTACAGATGAAGCCCAAAAGCGTTCATTAGCTATAACAATATACAATTTCGGATTTATTTGCGATGAACTTAGCGATTTCAAGTTAGCTGAGAAGTGGTATTCAGATGCTTATGATTTTTGTTTTAATTATTGGAAAGACAGAAATCTTATGGGGCTAATTCAAAGCAAACTTAGAAATTTGAAAACAAAGATGAACCTTCTGAATAGGAAATTTATATTCTCAGGCATCCCCGAACTCACAAGCAGAAGAGGAACCTCAGAAAGTACAGGGACTGCATATAAACCAAGAAGGACTTTGCAATCTCAATGCTCAAAAAGAGAAAGAAAAATTATGCAAGAATGCACTACACCATTAGCTATGAATTCAATTTCTTCTCATGATAAGTCTACTGAAAACTCTGTGAATATTAATGATCCTGTATTTAATTTTCGAGAAACAAGAGGAAAAGGATTTGGCGAAATTATTGGAAAAGTATTTAAAGCAAGAAGGAGACCTGAGAAGTTTAGATTCCAATTAAAACCTAAAAACTTGGATTTTTAAACTTTGAAAATTTTATTAAATAAGTAACCTGCACTTATAAAGAATTTGAAAAGAGTATTACTAATAACTTGAATTCAATTGTGATTAAAAGATATGTTAGGATTAAATTTAAAAAATAAGAAATAGATTCTACCAAATGCATCTAAACAGTTTAATGAAATTCTGCTTATGCATAGTATTTAAAATAATAGTCAATTATATAATAAAGCTTTTAAGTTCAAATAATTCTCCTAGTTAAAGTTGTGTTTAAGATCTTAATTCATATAGAAATACATCTATTTTGGATGCTTTAANAAATAATTCTCCTAGTTAAAGTTGTGTTTAAGATCTTAATTCATATAGAAATACATCTATTTTGATATGTGTGCTTTGGTAAATCTTTGACTTATCTTTTGCTTTCAATATTTTTTTTAACTGTAACACCTGGCAACTGAAAATGAGCCCAAACTTCCAAATAAAACTGCATATCCAGTATTAATGCTATCAAAAAATCTTGAAATGCATCCAACCCAAGTAAAATTTTCAAGCTCTTCGTCCTGAATTACTTACAACTACAAATTTTTAACTAGAAGACTGAATGAAGAAAAAATATTATATCTTTAATTTTAATAGTTAATTAATGCTTCCTACTTAAAATATTTAAATCGGAAATGCTTCCTAATTTACTTCAAGGTATTTTCAATACTGCTTTCTAATTTTACAAATAAAATACTATATATTCAGCATATCAAATTAACTATTCATTAATTTCTATTACTATAAAAACAACTTTAAATCATGAATCCTCTTCATTTAAAATATAATGCTATTTATGCTATTCCAAGTTTGCAAATCTTTCTTTCGATGGTATAAATAATTTTATTATAGAAACTTTAATCTAATAGAATATTTAAGAAAAACTTATAAGTAAAATGATTAACCCACAGGCAAATTTTTGCAACCTTCACATTTGCAATTTGCTGTGCATGCACGATTTGCCTCGAAACATTCACAATACTTTTTCTTGCATCCTGACCTTTTGCAATGGCACGCTTTATATGTTGTTGATATATCTTGCCTAAAGGCAGCAGGATTTCTTTCAATTGTTGATATTTTGGCCCTATCTCTTAAATCTTCGAACTCTGGCTTGTTTTTACAATTTTTGCAATGACAATTCATACAATACCTATTATTACTGAAGCAATCACAATATAATTTCAAGCATTTTGTCCTTGAACACCCACAGGGGATGTTTGTTTCCTGGTCTTTTTCTTCTTCTTTTATTACCACTTCAGCTTCTTCAGCTCTTATTGAAAAGTTTGACAACGAAGGCAGGGAATTGAGGCAAAATTTGGTGAAAGGAGTATACGGTGATACATCCCCTGACCTAGGATCTTCAATTTTTTTCAAATCCATTAGAAATTTTATTATGCTATTGGGTTTCTTGTTATGCAAAGCCATATGTTAATAAATCTTTTAACTTCTTGGACTTTGCATTTATAATCGTAAATCAGCTTTGTTGAAGCATCATAT
The DNA here is from genome assembly GCA_001970955.1 of Stentor coeruleus. Lineage (NCBI taxonomy): Eukaryota > Ciliophora > Heterotrichea > Heterotrichida > Stentoridae > Stentor > Stentor coeruleus. Next base: position 1,654 of record MPUH01001618.1, on the reverse strand, counting down.
GATTTTTAATTATCTATTTCTATGGAAGTGCAAAATGCATAATGATTAATTAGTGTTATCCTAATATTTAAAATATTTCTTAAAAACATGATGTAAATTATATAAAGAAGAGATATGGCTAAATTATTCTTAGTTTTGAGGATTTCAATAATTAATGCTAACTTAGCCTTTGATGCTATTTTTTTATTTTCTACTTACGAAATTTTGATAATAAACTATAAAAAAAAAATGTGCATGCCAGGGAAATCAAAATAATTTTTAAACTAAGAAACTCTATTTAAATTTAAGTAAGATTTATTGTCAGTCAGTAAACCTTGACGTATATCTTTTGGAATCAGACCTTCTTTCATACAGTGAATTGCAATGGAAGCGTAAAAACCAACATAAAGCGTATCTCTTTTATCAAGTGGAACTGGAATTATACTAGTTTCAACACGAAAGCCTAATAACAATAAAGACAGAATAGCAATAATATATCGAGATGCTGCTTTAATAAAAGCACCTAAACTCCCTATTAAAAAATACCAGGTATCCCAAAAACAAAAATAAGTTTTATTCTTTATAAACCCAGATTTCTCTACAAGGAAAGGAAAATAAATAAATCTATTTATATCTTACCCAAATATTGTAGGAACAAAAGATACCCAGAATGACCATGGCCTTTTGAGTAAATATTCTAAAGCATATTTTGAAAGTTCTTTGAAGCACATACAATAAGCTGTAATAAATAAAGTTGAGGCAAATATCAAGGTTAAAAAAAAAGCATTAATGATAAATTGAGAGCAAAAGTAAATTGCATCATAAGGTTGAAACTTCCAAACAAATTTTAATGTTTCTGATTCTTCTCCTTCTTCTATAATTTGTAAGATGATTCTTTTATACTGATAAAACATGTTAAAAATAGAGGCAACTGTTATCAAAAATCCTAGCACAAAAGATACAACTACGCAAGGGAAAATTGGTACCAATAAATCTATTAGAAGTCTTAGCAATTTTTTCCCATAATCAACAGTAAAAACATAGCCATCTTCTAAATCCAAAAAAATAAACACATTATTATCAGGTTTTTTCTCAAGCCAGTTTAAATAAGATTGCAAAGTATCAATAATTTCATAAACTGAGTAAACTGATATACTTATCTATATATTTTTTACTAAAATACAAGTAACTGNATATTTTTTACTAAAATACAAGTAACTGAGGTTGTAATAAATGCTACAAATCCTGCTGCTTTAATTCTTATAGGGTATTCGAATGGTGAATTCAATATATCATGTGTTTTTTTTAATCTTTTACAGCATAGACATTTAATAATAACAAACTTTATTGCCTTGCCTCCTAAAGATAGAATTTCAATTTTTTTCATTATTCGAGAGGGTAGAGTACAGATTAATACCCAATAGGTGAGGATTATAAAGGAAAGAATAATTTTAAAGTTCATATTGATTTGTAAGTAGCTATAAGCAACGATATTATTACGAGCTCCTCTACAGTATAAAGACTATATAAAAATTACATCAACAAAAAGAACAATAAAATCATAGCAACTATAAGCAGCACAGCATAAAGTAATGAAATAAGGTGAATTCTTGAGATTGCCGATAAAACACAAAAAGTAAAAGAAATGAACATATTTTGAAAAAGTATTATTCAT
>MPUH01001617.1:0-11670 GCA_001970955.1 Stentor coeruleus | reverse complement strand
TGTTAGTATACATTTGACTTCTGATTGAGGATTGTATGAGTAGCTAGCCGGATAGATTTTAGGAGTGTATAACTGTTGAGGTGGCGAAGGCTCAGATGGTACAAATTCAAATGCGTCAGTGTTCCACTCAAAAGCTGCTGCATTAGGATTAAGTCCACCACCAGACATTTATATCGATAGTTGTAAATTATGGGTTCTTGTTGTAGTAAAAAGGATGCTACGGCTCCTGAAATTCAGTCAGTAGATGCGATTGAGCCAAGTTTTCCGGTTCATAATGGTAGGATTGAAGTGCTTAGTAGTTTTACAATGAATGAAGTTAAGGTGTCAAAAATGACCCCAAAATGCACGCAGAATGATATCTTCAAATATGAATGTCCAATTTGTATGTATTTTTTCACAGCAATTTTAGTATCCAATTGTTGTAGAAATTATGTTTGTCATTATTGTATCGAAGAAATAAAGAGTAATAGAATTGATGCAGCCTGTCCGCATTGCAGGTCTAGACCTTTACTTCTCACTGACCCTCATCCAGAAGATTCAGTACGTGTTTATTCCGAAAGGTATATAAATATAGATGATAAGAAACCATATGAAGTAGATGATAATACCAAATCTTGTTCAGGAATACGTAATATGAAAACTGACTATTTAGGCATTCAAACAGAAGGTGAAGAAAGAGTTAATATGTTGTAGATAAATATAAGTATTGTTGTAAATTTTATATATAATAATATTATTAGGATTTAAACAAGACATTATGTTAAACTTTTATATTACATTTTTAAAGGCCATAGTTGGGAATTTATAAGATAAAATATTATTCACTTGAAATGATAAACCGATATATTTTTGAATTGAAAACTAATGAAAATTTTGTATAGGAATTCTTAATAAAATTAACCTTTGAAATATTCTAAGCTTTTCAAAAACTTTTTTATATATAAGAGATTATTTTATGCTTATTGGCATAGTATATAATATTAAAACACTTTTTTATATAAAACTTCGTTAAATCAATTATCATTCATAAAACTATTATTTAACTCTTAATTAATCGAAAAATCATTATAAATTGAGATCATAAATAAAAATTATTAACCAAAATGTAAAGATAAGATGAGCAATTTTATATATAAGTAAAAAATCCATATCATCCTTCTTTTTTTATATTTTTTTAACACTTTTTTTTAATATATTACAAGAATTTCTAAATCTTTATTCCTGGTATTTTAAAATAATACCAATATTATAACTAAAAAAGTTACCAAACTTTTATCCAACATTAGCAAACCAACTACAATTTTTTTGTCTCACAGCTTTTCAAAAATAGTAACCTTATAAATTCATACACTAAAAAAAAAAGATATTATTTAGTTTTTGGCTTTAGAGTCAAAGATAAGTTTTGTACGTTAAGACTATGAGTTTATTATTCAATTCTATGATAGTCTATGTTTATCTTGGGGTTAAGCCAAGACAAGATTCGAAAATTACCTTAGAGATTATTGATATAGATAAAATTTTTACTTATACTACAGTTTTGCTTATAATAGACAAAAATATTGTGACAAGAAGAATAAATTTGTATATGATGATATTTATCTTATATTAAGATTATCATATTTTTACTTATACTACAGTTTTGCTTATAATAGACAAAAATATTGTGACAAGAAGAATAAATATGTATATGATGATATTTTTTCCTATCAGAATTAATTACAAAAGAGTTATTAGTTTCAAAGTGTAGTAAAGCACTTTTGAGATGTTTTCTGAATTGAAATATTGTTTAAACAATAAAATAATTATAAAATATTTAATCACTCAAAGCTATTTTGCATATACATTTTATAATAAGCATTAAAATTATCAAAAGCCGAATATTTACAATAATTTCTTATATATTTTGTTTAAACCAAACAATCTCCATAACTGTTAATATAAAATCCCTAAATCAGCATTATCAACTCCATTATCTACATTATGCATATTTACATAATTCTAATCATGACAAATTCCGCCACATCTCAAAAGGAAAAAAATAGCCAAAATCCACAACAACAATTCAAATCCCACTCTATTTTCCAATTAATAATCTACAATATCCTTAACCTAACCTAAAAAAATCCTATCAATCCATTATACCCTTTTAAACATTTCCGACATCTTCAAACTTCCTCTACCTTTATCTCCTATAATTCATCAAGTCTTAATAATTTCTTTATGAGCTTTTCATCAAGACATTATGCATTTTAGGCGACATTTTTTACATAAAACAATTTATTCAACAAGGCCCTCCAAGTCAAAAAATCATCATCTAATCGATATTNCCTTTATCTCCTATAATTCATCAAGTCTTAATAATTTCTTTATCAGCTTTTCATCAAGACATTATGCATTTTAGGCGACATTTTTTACATAAAACAATTTATTCAACAAGGCCCTCCAAGTCAAAAAATCATCATCTAATCGATATTAATAAGCTATTATCTTCTATTTTTTACTAGGTTTCGGCTTAGGAGGCAAATTAAGATTCATGTCTATTCTATTCTGATCTGGCCAATATTTCGGTATAAGTCCATTAGGATGTAAAGTGTTTTCAGTCTTAGCTTTTTTGCCAATAGTTTCAATTTGACCTTTATTTGTCTCATAAGATGAACCAAATCCTTGAATATCTCTAAGTGTCTCTTCTATTAATTTCTGAGTTTCTTCAATGACTTTTTTTCCGTTGGCAATTTTGCTGACATTTTTAGATATTCTTTTAGTTGCTTTAGCCATTTCAACCAAACCTAAGTTGTTGTTTCTGCATATTTGCTGAGCTTTGTCAGGGAATTCTTTCGACTCTTCTATTAAAGCCTGGATCTGTGGCTGAAGATCTCTAATTGACCCTGGGACACTATAAATTGCTTGGGCAAAAGCTTCCCAGGCCTCATAGATAACAACAATATCTTGAGGTAACTTTTTCTTTTTAATAGCCAAATAAGGTGGCTCATCGATTACTTTGAAATGAAGATTTTTCACAGCCCCATCAAAGTTAGCAGAAAAAACATACATCATCCCATAAATCGAGTCAATGGTAGTGCATCCAACAACAACATGGGTAAAAGTTGCACGTCTGAAAGCTTTTGAAGACTTTTTGACTGAAGTTGACAAATCATGAAGGTTTTGAAGTGGAGCAGCTGCAGCACGGAAAAGCTCATCAACATCATAAATCCCAGTCCATTTGATGTTCAATTTTATCTTGTGCTTTTTATGGCCACTCTTTTCACTCATACAATTACCCATTTTATATTTATACTACAGGCAGATATGATATTTACTATAAAGACTTTTGAAAATGCTTTTTAAGGTCTTTCCAATGATTTAAGAGCTCAAGGTTATGAGCTCGCTCTGTGGCTACTAGAGATACTATCAATGAACTAATCCGGGAAGTTTTTTGTTTCTTTTGTTCAGAGAACTCATGCTTTATGTTCTTTTCTATTTGAAACGATTCCTTAGCTAAGTCTTCAATCTGCGCTTGATGCTTTTCTATTTCTTCTAAGTACCTACTAGAACTTAGCATATCAGTACATTGCTTTTGTTTTTTTATTATCCTATTCACTAGGTTTTGTTCAAGGATTTGTTTGTTTATAGACATATCATAGCATTCTACAGCTTGAATAAGCCCTTGAGTTTTATCTAACTCATATTGTAATGAATCTTCATAAGTTTTCATTGCTGATTTATGTCTTTCTTGACTTTCCTTTATAATATTAATAGTCTGATTTGGTAACTCTTGTAATAATACTAATGAAGACATTGTTTGATTTGACCAAGACTCAGAATAATTATGAAAGTTCTCAATAACCCCTTTAAGGTTTTCACATATAACCGTTGCTGAATCGTTAATAGTTTTAATCGTAGAATTCTGCGTAGGATTAAATGATGAGGTTATATATTGGAATTTCGTTTGTAAATGGGCTATAGTTTTATCTATAGTGTTTTCAAGACCTTGTATTTCAAAAGTTTCAAAGGTTTCTTCAATATTTTGTTCTTTAAATCTAGTAAATTCATTATCGTCTAAAGTTAAAAAAGCTATAAAAGTTTGACAGTTTCCTAATATCTCATGACTGAAGATATGGTTTAAAAATTTCTCCATATCAGCTCTTCGATGTTCTATAAAAGCTTTATCTGTATTGTTAATGATTTTTTTATCTGGCAATTGAGGGATAATAAATCCTTTGAATGAGCTAAGGAGTTTATTATGTATCCAATCTAAATCACTGAATCTTCGTGTTACAGTATGTTTTTTATTAAGGATTTCAGATGAGATTCGATAAGTGTAATATGAAGATGTGCCAAACCATCCACTTTGTATTAAAACAGGCTGGTCTACTATGATTTTAATTGGTAATTGTAATGGGGTTAGTAAATTTTCACATGATTCTGGTCTTGGTGGGGGAGAAGCAACTGATTGTATTGGTTTAGTCCTTCTTGCCAAGATTTTTTGTTCTCTCTGGATATCAGCAGCAGTGTATTTTTTACCTTGCCGAATAAGACTGCATAGTCTGATTCCTGCCATAAACCCTTTCATGCTGATTTTCTGTTCTCCTTGGCTTATGATTCCTATAATTTTCTTATTGTCGTGGTCACTCAGCTTCATTTTCTCAAGGAAATTCTTCATGGCTTCGGCTGAAACGTATTTTTCGCCACCTCCGCTATCAGTTATTGCAAGGTTATCGAATTCAGGCTTGTAGTACTGCTCTTCAGCAAGAGAAAATCTCAATTGAGCAATAGGAACTTCCATATATTATTTAAAACGATACTNACCACCTCCGCTATCAGTTATTGCAAGGTTATCGAATTCAGGCTTGTAGTACTGGTCTTCAGCAAGAGAAAATCTCAATTGAGCAATAGGAACTTCCATATATTATTTAAAACGATACTTATGATTGATTATTTTTTTATTATTTTATATTGATTATTAGAGTTTTGTGGAATTTTTTATGAAATGATAGGAAATAATTTAAAAGGCTTATTAGGGGTTGGTTATGGAGTAGGCTTAAGGAAATACTTTTATAGGATTTTTGTGAATTTTTTTTGTGTATAGATAATTATTATAACTGTGTTTTTTATATATAAAAAGTGTGAGGATATTATGGTAATGAACATCTAATTGATATCAATAAGAATTTTGTTTATTTTTTACTGTGTTAAATATTATTAACTTTAATTATCCATTTAAATAATATATTTCATAGATTATTCAACTTAATAAAAGCATTACTCCTATAGTAAAATTAATAAAATGTATTATTTCTATCATAAAACACACTAATTCTATTTTTTCAGCTTAAGTTTCTTACTACCTTTTCTTTGGCTTTGGATTTTTACAGTTTCTTCTGCAGAAAAGTCTAAAATCCTATAAAGTGGTCCTATCAAATTTTCAGTGCTCTTATCAACTTTTAATTTTAGGACAAGATTTGTATAAATCTGCTTTAAATACGGAAGATCAACAGCCATAACACTTTGAACCTTCTTCTCCAGATCCTTTATTTTGTCTTTATCCACATATAATTCTTCTTGCAATTTCCTTATCTGGTTTTTAAGTACTTGCATTTGCTCTCTATGCAAAAGAATTTTACGTTTTTTCTTTTCAAGCTTAGTTTTATAAGCCAAATTTTCGCTTTTTATTTGGTCAGGATTTTCAGCATCTACTAAAGAAGGGTTAATACAAGAAATTTCCAAACCACCTTCAAATATTTCCCCTCTAAAAGAAAATGTGGCAAAATTCCCTTTTTGTGCTTTACTTATAAAATTAGGGTCTTCATTAAAAGAAAACGATATATCTTTATTCACTTGACTTTTAAGTTTTTCTATAGCTTCAATAATATCCCCACAATACCAAACCCCTAAAGCAGTTTTTATTTCATCTAAAATTTTATCTTCCTCATTTTCCTCAATCCCATCTCCCGGAAATTGAAACTCCTTCTCACTTTTCCAAGAAAAACTCCCATTTTCATTATTGATCAATACCCATTTTTTTCCACCAGCATTAACAACTTTTATTATTTTGCAAGGGGTAATATTTGATCCTTCTGTAAAATCACTAATTCTTTTGCTTCTATCACTTCTTAATTTATACTTAAAACTACATGTTTCAAGATTTTGAGTTACAATTGGGACTATTTCTTCACTTATTTCATTAGTTTCTTTTATTGTATGAGGGTTACTTTCTGAATACCTTTTCTTTTGTGAGGAAGTTTCTGTTTGGTTTTTAAATTCTTTTAGTTCTTGATCTTTGACTTGGAGTTTTGATAATAAATTATGTTCTCTGATTTCACAGTTTTGGATGATATTTTTTAAGTCTTCTGATATTTTTTTTTTATCGTTTAAAGCGTTTTCTAGATCGTTCATAGATTTACTGTTTTCCTGAATTATTTTTTTTCTTTCGTTTTTAAGAAACTCTATTTCTTCTTTATAATTTTGGGTGTTTTTTATGATATTTTCTGTTGTTTTTTCGTTTTCTTGAAGTTTTTTTACTAGTTCCTGATTATCCTTATCGAGTTTTGAGAACTCTTCTTTGTTGATGAGAATTTTTTTCTTTAGTTCTTCCATATCTAAAAGCTGTGTTTTAAGTTCTTCTTCATTATGTCTTAAAAACCCTATGGTATTTTCGTTATCCCTAACAATCTTAGTATTAAAATCATGAATTTCAGCAATTTGCGATTTCAAGTTCTCAATATTTCTATTTAAGTCTATGATTATATTTTCTTTTTCTTCTAGTTTCTGCATAAGGCATAATATTTGTTTGTTTTTTTCTTGTAATTTAACATTAAAATCCTCAAGTTCATTAGTATTTAAATAAAATTTCTCAGTAAGTTCGCTTATTTTCTGTTTGTTTTGCTCAATATCCACAAGCAATTCACAGTTCATTTTTTTAATTTTCGTCATTTCTTGAGCTTTCTTATGTATCGTTTCTTGAAACTTCTCCAAATTCGTCCCACATAGCGCAAGTTCGATTTCAAGTTGTTTGATTTTCCCTTCAAACTCTCTAGTTTTTGACGCTTCAGCTTCTAAACGACTTAAATTTTCTTTTATTTTATTTTTTTCAAGAATAAGCATTTCAAGTAGACTTGATTTTTCTATATATTCCTCATATAAATTATCATATTTTTTCTTATATTCTAAAGCTTCTGTTAATTTTTGAGCTTTTGAGCTTTCTGATAGTTTTGTTTGAGACTCTAAAACACTTAAGCGGAATTTTAAGTCTGTTAATTGTAAGTTTTGTTTAGTGTTTTCAGATGTAAGATCACGGATTTTACCTTCGTATTCTTTGTTTCTTAGTTTAGTTTCTATGAAAATATTATAAAAGTCTTCGGTGCTTTTAAAGACCTCACGAAAACCTTCTAGTTTTATTTTTGTAAATGATTTTAAGGACTCGAGGTTGTTTTTAAGATCAGATAATTTGTTGGATTTTATAAAGAAATTGAGTTTTTTTTCGCTGGTTTTGATTGTTTTGTTGTGGTCGCTAAGGAGATTTTCTAGTTTTTTGTTGTCGGAAGAGAGTTCAGATATTTGTTGTGTAAGGGAGGATTCTGTGTTTGTATTTATGTTAATTTTATCTTTAATAGCTTGAAGTTGTCCTTTAAGATTAATGATTAAGTCGGTTTTTTCTTTGATGGTTTTTGTTAGAAGTTCTTTTTCAGGTAGGATTGTTTGAAGTTTTTCAGTGAGTTCGAAGATTTCTTTTGAGTACTCTAAGTTTTTTGAGGTGAGGTCGCTAATACAAGTATTTTTCATTATAATTTCACTAGTAAACTTAGATACTTGTCCTTCCAAAATATGCATCTTAGAAACTTTCTTAAGTAATTGTTGAGTTTCTTCTAACTTCATCGAATTCTGCAACATAAAATCAGTTTTCATCTGCAGCATTTGTTCATTCAACATATTCTCTTGACACTTCAATGAATCCTTTTCATATCCTAAATTTTTAACCTCATTTTCCTTAATAAAAATTTTTTTATTCAATTCACTAATCATTTTTTTACTTTCTTCCAACATATTTTCCACTGCACTCATTTCTTTAATATTATTCTCCAAAGAACTTATAATAAAATTCTTATGATTTACAATTTGTTCAGTAGCATCTTTAGAAATCTCTAAATCCGAGCATTTTTTCTTTAGCCCCGAAATCAAACCCTGGCTTTTTTCTAGTTTTTCCTTTAAATCTTCAATTTCATTCTCAAGTTTTTCAATTGTTTTCCTAGCTTCGACTTTAATTTCTAGTATTTCATTTTCATTTTCTTTCCTTTTCCTTTCACTAGACTCTAAACTTTTATAGCTGTTACTTAAAGATTTAACTTGCACATTAAGTTTCCCAAGTGAATCTTCTTTTCTTCTCAATTCCCTTCTTGTGTCATCAGCATCTTCTTTATAAATTTTAGCATTTTCTTGATATTTCACAACTTCTTCAGTAAGTTCTTCAGAGTTCCTTAAAATTTTATTTTTTTCTCTTAAAATCTCATCATTCCTAATCTCTAATTTTTCAATATTCTCATTAAGTAATTGATTGTTTTCTTTATATTTTAATAACTCATTTTCAAGTTCTATTATATGTTCTTTATATTCATTGATAATTAAATAAGTGTTTTTGTTTTCAGATGTTTTTTGGTCAAGTTTTCTTTCATATTCCATTAAAATCTTTTTGTTTCTTAGGACTTCTGATGTGAGGTCTGAGATTTGTGAGTTTTTTTCTTCATATGATGATATTATTGAGTTTTTCATTGTTATGATTTCTTCAGAATGGGTTTGACTTAGATGATATTCGTTTTTGATATTTTCCAGTTCAGATTTTGTTAGGGTTAATTCTTGGTTTAAGGTTTTAAGATTTTTTTCATACTTTTCATTAGAATCTTTAGATGATTTTTCAGCTTCAGATATGCTTTGGCACATGGTTTCTAGAGTTTGTTCCAGTTCCTGAGTTTTATCGATTTGTAAGGAAATTAATGATTCTTTAGATTTTAGTTCGGATGCTAGGGTTTTAAGGATTTTATTATGTTTTTCTATGGAGTCTTGATGGAGATCTTCAGATTTTCTAAGCTTGGTTTGGAGATCTTTAAGTTTTTCTAGGTAGTTTTTTTCGAGTTCTTGGAGTAAAGAAGAATTACTGTCTTTTTGTCTTAGGGTTTCTAAAGAAGCTTCTAATTGAGAAATTGTCCCTGCATGCTTTGCCGTTAAAGACACGAGTTTAACTTTTTCTTCCCTGGTTTCTTTTATAGCTGATTTAAATGCTTTGTTTTTTTCAGCTAAGACTGAGTAATTTAGCTTCAAACTACTTATTTCTCCTTTAAGCTCATCAATAACAGTGTCTTTCTGACCAATTTTATCACTTAATATTTTTTTCCCTTCAACTAATTCCTTAACTTGTTCTGTCAAAACTTGTATTTGCCTTTCAACCCTGACTTTTTCTTCCTGTAAATTCTCATTCAAAGTTTTTTCTTTTTCCAACAACCCTTTGCATTTCTCTAAATCATTTTTACAAACCTCAATTTCTGTATTTAAAATCATCACCTGGCTTTTGAAATCTTTTTTCACAGCTTCAAGAACTTCTTCAATATGTGTTTTTTCTTTTTCTAACTCAATCAAATTCCTTTGTATAATATCAGCTTCTAATATTGATAACTGAGAATTAAACATACTTAATTCAGGGCTTTCAATAATCATACGTTTACTACTTGATGACCTTTTTTTAATCAAATCTTCTTTTCCAAGTATACTAAGTTCAGTCCTTATACTTGTGTCAATAAGGTTTTTAGCTATTTTTTCAAACCCTTTAAGCTTATTTTGTAATGCTTTAAGCTGATCTTGGATTTCTTTTTTTTCTATTTCACATGTATCTTTTATATCATTGGTTATAAAGGATTTACGGTTTAAGTTTTGGAGGATTGAGTTTTGTTTGAAGAGATTTTTCAGTTTTTGTTTGAGTTTCTGGTTTTTTTGTTTGAGTTTTTTGATTTCTTCTTTGCTTTCAGGGCCTGGCGATAGAGTTAATGAACGAGAACAGTTGCTGAAAAACTGGTCGAATGTGGATCGGAAACTGTTTTGTGAGTTCCGTTTGTTGTCTATGTCTGAATAGGTTATTATATGATTTTTTAGTTCTTTATGGTCTCTGAGGATTTTATGCAAACAGTCGTTTTGTTCTTTGAGTTTTTTTTCAAGGTACTCTTTTTCTAGTTCAGACTTACGAAGACGGTCTTTGAAGTCAAAAATTATTGAATAGTCGTGGTTTATAGAATTTAAACTAACATCATAAGGTTTGTCAATTTTCTCAATACACATTTTAAATATTCCTCTAAGACTACTTTCATTATCAAAAAGCATTTCCCATATTTCCCCAAGCATCTGATTTAATGAATCTTTTACTCTTCCTTTAATTTTTTCAGCCCCAGCTAGCATTTTAAATATATTATCTTGATATTTTGTCACTATTTCTGATATTTTTTTCATCAAATGCTTTAATAAATTCCCTTCTTCCATTTGTCTTAAAGTATCTATGAGCTTTTCATGGTTTTCTTCTGAAAATACTTTGGGTGTTTCATGGATATCTAGTGAAAGTCTTACTGAAGAGCTGAATTCGGAGAGAAATTCTTTTGTTTCAGCTTTAAGCTCATTGGATTTTAAAAGACATGAACATTTTTCAACGAATTTTGAGTATTTCATTTCAAGGTCTATGAGCTTTTTTTGTAGATTTACGACTAGGATGTTTGAATCTTCAGGGTTATGGAGGGTTTTTATTTGAGGATTCAGTCTAGTATGAGGAGATACATTTGAGTATCTTTGCATTTTAATTATAAGTAAAAAAAAATATTTGGGGTGATGATAAAAAGGTCAACTAGAATAGATTTTATTGTGAAGGAAGATTTTTTATTAGGAATAACAGAGGATTGGGTTTTAAATGTTGTTTTAGTAAAAGTAGTGAAAATAGTTTATAGAATTTTTTGTTGGAATTTTTATAGATAAGGATGTGGAATAAGATTTGATTTTTGGAATTACGATGGGGTGTTGTAGGATTGCTTATGTTATATTTGAAATTTAAATATTTTGCAAATTATTATGATAAAAGTTGCTTCTGATTTATCAAACATGAAATAAGTAGTAAAATTTTAGGATTATTTTGAATGAATTTATTATGAAATCCTTTATTTTAATTATTTTTTTTATAAGGCTGATTTTAAAATACGGTTATAGCATCAGATATTATATAAAGTTTTCTTAATTGTAACTTAAACCAAATACATAAATTTATAACGATACTATCAAACTCAAAAAGTAAATCATATTGCAAACTAATTCCTATCCAAATACAAAACTATTAAAAAATCATAAAATCCTTTAATAAATTATTACCACAACCACATACCTAAGAAAAATGGTATAACACTCAAGAAAACCTAGCATAAATATAAATTTCCTGTTTACACTTTTTATATAATAATATTTTATCTTAAATTTATTATAACAGCAACTTAAAATTATGCTTCAAACTCTTAAACATAATCCAAATAGTTCCTAAAAAAAAATTAAATTTAAAATTTTTCTGAATAAAACATCTGATATAAAACCCTTTTGAGAATTATAAAAATGGTTTTAAATCGGAAAAGGATATAGTGATAAGACCTTAGTACCATATAA
>MPUH01001616.1:0-11681 GCA_001970955.1 Stentor coeruleus | reverse complement strand
CCCTAACAGTACAAACATTAACAAAAAAAAAACATTAAAACCCCCCAGACAATAATTATACTTCATCATCATATCCCACTAATATCTTTTGTCAACATATTCATAATCCAATCGCATTTTATATTATCAAAAAAATCGACAAATTTCCTAGCCCAAAAATCCTAAACTTTCCAATAATAAAAAAAGTATAATAAATGCATTATTCAAAGCATTGGTTGACCGCAATAGCCCTAGAAGGTCTAAATCAAGTCGAAGAATGTTTACAATATTTATCATAACTTCCTTCAATCCAAATCTCTGAAGTCCACGTTGAGCAAGGTAAATTCTCTCTTCTCCTTCTTTCCCGTAGTCTAAACTGCATACATCAATCATACTCAAAACCAATAAAAATCTTCCGTCTTGATTTCCCAAGATTAAACTACCCTGAAATGCTTCAAATAACAAATCAAGAACCTGAATCTTATTCTAATTTACCAAACTGTTTTACTTATTATATGTCAGGATCTTATTGGTTAAGATTGCATCTTCCAAATACAATATCTTTACATATATACTCTCATGTTTTATGTGGAATTTTAGTTAGAGAAAAAGCTTTAGATCATTTTTACCCATCATTAAGTTTAGATAAAAACTTAACCTTAGCTATAAAAAAACATGCTAGTGAAGATTTGATAAAATTTTTAGAGTTTAGATATGAAGAACTTATACCAAAGGACGTATTTATATGGATGTTTTAGGGGTTTTTCCTGATAAAAACAATTATCATGAGTTTTTAAATAAATGCTTTTTTAAAGCTATGGATGCTAAGATTGTTGATAAAAGATTTAAAGATTTTGCTTTTGTTCAGTATTATTGGACTAAAGAACAATTAGATGAAGTTCTGTTGGATTTTGAAGGACGGTTTAGATTGGTTAGTTATAAAGATGTGATAGTTAATATGCCACAGTATTCTGAGTATCTTGAGGATCAGAATTTAGAGAAATTTGCAAGAAATTTTGTTTTATTTATGGAAAAAGCTTTAGATTTCGCTTTGAGGTTTAATTTTAAACAGAAATATACGGATAGTGAGTATGTTGATATGAATAAAAAACTCTGTGAGCTTATATATGATGAGTTTATTAGGGAGACACCAACAGCTAGGATTTATTCTCATCATTTAGTATTAGAAAAATATTAGAATAATTAGAATTTGGTTGAGGGAAAATTTTTTTGGGATTGTTTAGGGTGGATTTTATATTTATTTTGAAAGGGTTTTAGTTTTTTGGATATATCGAGGAATAATTGTGTGAAATAAGAAAAGGATAAGATGGTTAAAATAAATTGTGGGATTTTATAAGGTATTTAGGATTATAATAATATAATGTTTAAAAGATAATAAATTATTGATTTGGGGAGTAGGATTTTTTAAAGAGATAATTATAAAATGATAATAGAGTAAACCAGTTTTTTATATTTTTTTGGCAAAAGTTATAATTTATTATTATAATTGCATTGGGTTGGATTTTAGATATAGATTTTTAAGGCTTAGATTCATAGAAACCTAGTAATTAATTAGCATTATCCCACTTAGTAAAATTTTTACTATAAATAAAGCTTAGCAAAATGATATATATATTTAATAAATATATGCAAATATGATTATTTATCTTTAAGATAGAATACAACAAAGATATACTTTAAATGCTAAGGATGTTTATAAAAAAGTACATTATCAAAACTTAAACTGAAAAAAGTTATAATTCATATTACAATAAAATATGATTAAAATATATAAGCTTATAATTATTATATGGACGCTTATCATAAAGAGAAAGGCAAAAAAGTTGAAAGATATAGACCAGGCAAAGCTCCAGCATGGGCAGCCGAAGCAGAAGAAGAAAAAGATGACAACAAAAACTTCAAAACTATTCAAAAAGTCAGCACAACCACTTCCATAAACTTCTCCATACCAAGCCAAATCCCAAAAGCCCTAATCGACACTCTTCCTCAAGCCACTCCAATCCTAAAACCGACAATATCAGAAACTCGTTTATACCCAGAAGAAGAATATACTCCTCAATCATCACAAACAATAAGAACAAAGCCAACATTTGTATCTAAAAATAAACGAGCTACACATATAGAAAGAGAAATACGTGAACAAGAACAAGAAGAAATATTAAAACAACTTAAAGATATACAAGAAGAAAAAAAAACAAGAACAAAAGTTATAGTAGCAGAAGCTATATTAAAAGAAGAAATAGGGAATATAAGTGATGATATTGAAAGTAGTTCTGATGAAGATTATACAGCTGAAGAATTTATATTATGGAAAGTTAGAGAGATTAAAAGGATTATGAGGGATAAAGAAGAAAAAGAGAAAAGGGAAAAAGATATAAAAGAAATGGAAAGAAGAAGAGCGTTGAGTGATTGGGAGAGGAGGGAGGAGGATAAGGTTTTAGGGAATGATGAATCGGCTAAACCTGTTAAACAGAAAATATTGTATATGCAGAAATATTATAATAAAGGAATATTTTATCAGGAGAGAGATGAACATGGGAAACTACCTGAGATATTTATGAGGGATTATAATGCTCCTGTTGAAGGAGATTTTGATAAATCGACTTTACCTAAAATACTACAGAAACGACGAGGCGACTTTGGTAAAAAAGGTCAATCAAAATACACTCACCTGACCAATGAAGATACAACAAACTTCGACCCAATGTACATGCCTGAAGCTGAACTTATGATGAAGCAACAAATGAAATGCGCAGGGTACAAATCAATGAACAAATTCGATGCTTAACTAAATAAGATTAAAAAAAAATATCTAAATTCCTATACTAATAAAAAATGAAGCCAAATGCATCAAAAAGCATAGAACGTACATCTTTATCCCTCTACAATCTTGAACCCTTGCCAAAAACCACAAAAAATTCTCTTCTCACAAACACTTCCCAGAGAAAAATCATAAAAAACCACAACAAAAGCAAAAGCGAGTACGAATCCTTGTTACAATCCCCACAAACTAAGCATTTAAAACCAATACAAACCATGAAAAACCTCCAAATGAAACCATCTTTAAGTAGTCGTCCAAGCCCAAACAAGTCCACATCCCCTAAAAAACTGTTGTTTTTGTCTCCATCAAACGACCTCAGCATAAAAATCCACAACCCCTCATCAGACTCTTTCATAAAAAAGTCCATCAAAAGGAGAACTCAAAGTATGGAACTTGAAATCCCAGAAACTCTCCCAATACCTCCATGTAACTACATAAGCCGATGTTTATTTAAAACAAGAATCGGATCAATAAACGGTAAAAACAAAAAACAAAACCAAGATTCTTTTATCATACAAAACAACCTTCTTAAAGTAAATGGAAACTATCTATTCTCAGTATGCGATGGTCATGGTCTTCAAGGACATCTAGTATCAAGATATGTAAAACTAAAACTTGTTCAATATCTTGAAAATTATATGATAGAATATAATAACGATCCAAATATAATTGAAAAATCTTATATAAACACTATAAAACTTATAGAAGACCAGTTAGAAAATGAAGGTATAGATTCAATGTTTTCAGGTACAACTGTAGTTTCTGTAATTGTTTTAAGTAATATTATTATATGTGCTAATATTGGAGATTCAAGAGCGGTATTAGGGAAAAAAATTAATAATAATTGGGATTATGATGATCTTTCTAAAGACCATAAACCAGAATTAACTTTAGAACGTGAACGAATTGAAAATTCAGGTGGGAGAATTATGCCGTATTTTAGTGTTACAGGTTTACCTGTTGGACCTCAACGTGTTTGGCTTAAAGATGTAAATATCCCAGGTCTTGCTATGTCAAGATCATTAGGAGATAATATTGCTGGCTCTGTTGGTGTGTGTTCTGATCCAGAATTTAGTAGTCATGCTTTGAAAAAAGAAGATAAGTTTATGATTATTGCTTCTGATGGACTATGGGAATTTATTACTAGTAAGGAAGCTGTTGAGATTGTTGGGAAATTAAGTGATGAAGGAAATTCACATCTAGCTTGTGATAAGCTGGTTAGTGAAGCTGTTAAGAGGTGGTCGAGGAATGATGGGACAGTTGACGATATTACTATTTTAGTTGTTTTTATTAACCAGTAATTAACTAACGATTTAAGCAAAATTCAAAAGGTGTTTCTTATTTTTCTCAAGAACAGCGATTGTATCTTCAACAAATCTCATAACCCATATATGTTGAATATCAACCTGTCTCAACGATGCTATCAACTTATCCAGATCATCATCCTTCGGTAGCATATATTTCAAAAAATTCTCCGCATATTCCCTATCGAAATTTGCTATAATATTCGGCAACACATCAAAATACTTCTGATAATACTCACTACGAAACTCTAAATTCTTAGTCTCCCAAAACGCTTTCATCAAATATTCCACTTGGATCATCGACTGTCCAGTTTTATTAACAATTACTTCCCATGTGTTTTTTTTATTATCATAAGCAGCAGATTCACAATAATTCGTCAATAAAATCGACATATCATTTCTATCATATTTAAGTTCTTCATTTAGCATATCTTTAATAGTTTCATAAGATGAAATTTTAGAAAAAAGCATGATTCCTTTCCATTTCTCAGATCTTCCTAGATTTAATGAGTATTCAAAAGCTTTGATAATATCATTATCTGTATAAGCTACACTGAAAATTTTCCTTTGTAAACATTTGTTTTCTGGTGTTGATTGAAGTTTAAGCATTATAGATTCAAAAAGCATATGACTATATTCAGGTAGTAAACTTAAAGGGCAATAATCAGATAATATTGTATGTGAATACCCTGATATAAGGTCAATTATATGTTCATCTTCTTCATATTCAAGTAATTGGGTAACATATTTGATAAATTCACTACCTTTCATTTTAAGGTCTTCAACACGATTCCATAAAGATTGCCAAGCTAAAGCCCGATTAAGTGTTGAAAGGGTTTTTATATTACCAGCTTGGAAAAAAAATTCCATTGACATAGGATCAAGGATAACTTGTATATACCCATGATCTTCTGAGTTCACAATAATACCTTTAACATTAGTTTTACCTATAAGATCAGAAAGTTCTGTGGTTTCTTGAGGAGAAATTGTCACTTTTTCTTTAAAAACTGTACCTTCATCGTTTAAACCTTCAATAAGCAGACAATGAGTACGGAGAATATTTCCTGATACTATTCCTTGATGAACTTGACACTGAGTTATTTTTGTGTCTGAAATATTAATGTCAAGTTCTAAACTGTTTAAACCTTTGGTTTCGACCCATTCTAAGACCCATTTTTTTAGAAGAGGACTTTGCATTGAGTTAACGAAATCGGCAAGTTCGACGTTTAGCCAGGAATAGTTGCTGAAGTAACGTTTAAGACCTTGACTGAAAGCTTCTTCACCGATTATAAATGCTAGGTTTTTAAGCAGTGAGGCTCCTTTCCAATAAGTTATATAGTCTAAATTTGTTATCGCTTCTTGGGTATCAGCAACTTCGACATGCACTGGATGTGTAGAACTCAAACAATCCATGCTATAAGCTTTAACTTTATTGACAAAAAAACCTGCCCAGGCCTCAGGGTTGATTGACTTGCTGGAAGCAAAATAAGAAAAATACGTGGCAAAGCTTTCATTAAGCCACAAGTCATCCCACCACCTCAAAGTAACATAATTCCCAAACCACATATGGCACAATTCATGTAAAATAGTATTTTGCAGCCAATTATACTCGCTTTTAACAGGTTTTTCTTTCCAAACATGTGAATCATTAATCGTAACACATCCAGCATTTTCCATTGCTCCCATGTTAAACTCAGGACAAAACACTTGACTACATTTGCTAAACGGCATATCAATACCAAAAAACTTACTATAAAGTTCATAACCAACATCAAGCCATTCCATAATTTCCCTCCTTCTAATAAAACATGAAATGCTGCTTCTTGAAAAAATATCATCTTCTCCTTCATAATCCCCACACAAAATCGCAAGTATATACGTGCTCATAGGTGGTGTAGGTTTAAAAAAAACTCTTTTATATTGTGAATCAATATTTTCTTGGCTTTCAATTTCTTCATTTGATATCACTATATATTCACTTTTAGCATCGATTGATATAGAAAAAGTCCCTTTAAGATCAGGTTGATCAAAACATGGGAAGACTTTATTTGCATAATAAGGACACATATATGAATAGATATAAAGTTTGTCATCATAAGGATCAACAAATTTATGTAAACCTGTTCCATTGGTTGAATAACTACTTGAGAACTCTATATGAAGTTTATGAGTTCCTGGGTTTAATCTTCCTAGATATAGTTTGTTTCCTTTTCTTTTAGGGGTTATTTGCGTTGTATTGATTCTCATTATACGAATTGAATCCCCTGCATAGTCAATCCATAGATTGTCAGAGACTTTACGAGTTATGAAATCTATGATCACATAACCTGAAAAAGTATCAATAGATAGACTTAATCTTAGGGTATAGCGCAAAGGACATGCGATTATTTGCCTACGGGTTTCAGCTTCGGATTTTAGTAACTCAAAAGAACTCTCCATTAAATACTAGATTAGGGTTATTGGGTTATATGCTTTTATGATTAGGTTTAAAGGATTTGAAGATTTTATTAAGATTTTTTGTCATGTGAGAATTTGTAGGGTAAAAAATTTTAAGTGATTTTTTTTTGTGTTTGATTTGAGGATTAAGTGAGTTTTTTTAGGATTTAGGATGAGATTTAGTGGAATTAGAAGGATTTTTATGTTAGAAAGGATTTTTAGGTTGGGATGATTTTATGAGGATGCTAGGTTTTTCATGTTGGACTTTGAATTATGGAAAAAGTTGTTGATTATGGAAAAAATTTAGTTATATTTTGGGTTTTTATATTTGTTGTTTTGAGTGTATGGAAATGTCTAAATGCATATATTTATGTTGGAAATATGCATAAGGATTGATGGATATAATATTTTTTAATGGAAGATGTAATAGCATAATTATGAAAGTGTGCTAATGTTTTCGGAAAGTACGCTGCTATTATGCTTAAGCTTTATGAATAATATCTGATCCTTTATTAAGATCGAATTCATAAATTTATTCCTTTTTTCACCAAAAATTATCTTTTTCCAAAAAAACCATAAAAAAAAGCGCCACAACTAGAATCATATCTAAGCCCAATCCTTCAAATATATCTTCAAAACATTACTATTATCAATCTAATAAGTTTTCTATAAGGTTATTCTAGTTTCAATAAGAGCATTTCTCCCATATTAGCTTCACCTTATATACTGAACAAATGGAGATTAACATCTCTTTCATAGACAGAAATGCTGAAAGTTCGCCTGACAAGTCAATGGGCATGTCTAAAACCCGAACTTACTTTTCTTTAATCAAGTCTATGATAACTACAGGAATCCTTTACCAGCCAAAATCCTTTTATCTAGGAGGGCTTCTTTTTAGTTCTCTTTGTTGCTTTGGTGTTGGTTTCTTAACTCTTCTGTGTATGATTTGGTTATCTAAAGCTCAGTCAAAAATAGGAGGGACATATTCAGAAATTGCAGGGGTTGCTATTGGAAAATTTGGCCTTTATTCAGTTGATTTAATGATTTTTATCACCCAGTTCGGCCCAAGTGCTGTTAATTTCGGTTTTGTTATTGATAACATGACTAGTGCTCTTGATATTTTTGACACAAAAGTTAATGTTTTTTTGCTTATGTTAATGGTTTTAGCGATACTTTTACCACTTTGCTTAATTAAAACTATTAGAGAGCAGTCAATAGCTCATATAATTGCAGATCTCATCATTATAATAAATGTTGCAATTATTGGTATATACTCTTCGGTTACTGGTATATCAGACAGTTCAATATCAATAATAACCCCAAAAAACATGGTCTATACCCTTGGCACCCTAGTCTATGGTTTTGAAGGTATCGCTCTACTCCTACCTATAAAATCCGAAATGAAAATTCCTCAGAGCTTCGACAAAATCCTATCCTACATGATAATAACAATAATTATCTTGTTTATATGGTTTTCAAACGTCTGCGTTTTTGCCTATAACAATGATATAAAGGATCTTGTGACCTTAAATTTACCAAAGCATTCATGGGTTGCTGTAATGCTTATTCTATATGTTTTTGCTGTTATTCTTACATTACCTTTAGCGATGTATCCTACTTTTTTAATAACAGAAAAATATCTTAATTTAAGAGGAAATTGTGCACAAGGTGCTAGAGTAATACTTGTTATTATTGTTGCAGTACTTGGTACAGCTGCGAGAAACTATCTTGGACTTTTGGTATCTGTGATCGGGGGGATTTTTTGTTCACCTTTAGCTTTTATATTCCCAGCGATTATTAATTTGAAAATTATGGCAAACGACAAAAAGACTAGGAATATGTCTAAAGTTATGATTGTTATCGGGGTTATATTTGGAATCTCAGCAGCTTTTAGTACTCTTTATTTTAATATTTAGTTTAGGTAAAAAAAAATTATATGATTTCTTTTGATTGACTACTCAAAATATAGATTTCGATACAAAGTTTATGAGAAAACTATTATCTATTTAAAGGATTGGGATCAATCTAGAATTTGGTTTTTGCGCATCTGCTAGTTCGACTCCTCTTAGGGCACCTCTAAACTTATAACGACTCGCACTGAAATACAAGAGATTTCCTAGAATGTATATTTGAAACCACGCAAGAGCTGTATTATGTCTCCACTCTTTATTACCTGGCATATATTTTCGGTAAAACATAAACCGAGGAAGCATCAATTTGACGATACCCATTTTATTATTATATCCCCGAACTAATTAAATGGTCCTTGATTTAGCACCTTATTCAAATAATCTAAAATGTCCCGAGAAAATACTGCTGAAAGGTGTGTTTTTGGTAATATCTAAATAGTTGGGAATATTCCATATGATGCAAAAGAAGAAGATTTGAAAACTTTATTCGAATGTGTTGGACCAGTTCTGAATTTTAGGCTTATAAAAGATAGGGACAGTAACAAACCGAAAGGTTATGGGTTTTGTGAGTTTAAACAAAAGGAATATGCGCGTTCTGCGATAAGAAACATGAATCAGGCTGAGTTCTTTGGGAGGAATTTGAGAGTTGATTATTCAGAAAAACATCGAACAGCGTTGTCATTGCCAGAAGGACCAAAACAGCAGAATACCCTACAAGATGCAATAAGTAAATTGTCTATCTCAGAAGCTATGGCTTTGTTTCAACTTCTTCAAGAGCAAAGCAGGCTAAATGAAGAGGATTTGTTCAAAACGCTTAATTCTAGACCTTATGTGCTGTTTTCGATCTTAAAACTTATGCATAGAATGAATAGTGAGTGTGGTATAAACAAAGTGTCGCAAGATGGTTTGTTGCCTTTACCACAAAATGACAATTACAATTATTATAACTTTTATCCTTAGTTTGCATATAAATCTTTCCTAAAAAATCCGTAAACCCATCTAAAATCTAGCAAATATTTCTAACTAAAAGCACAATTATCCATAAAAACTCCTCATATCCACCTTAAACTAATCTCTTCTTATAAAATCAAAAGAATTTTAATATTAATTTCTTTGGCTAATATGGCTAGTTCTAAATCCCAAGGAGCATACGGTTTTGATCCTTCAGGTCTAGAAAGGGCAGCCAAAGCAGCAAAAGAACTCGACAGTTCACCTAACTCAAAAAATGCTTTTGAACTTTCTCTAAAGCAAGAAGAAGTTAAAAAGACCGAAATGGAAGCTCACATAAAAGAACTTGATATCCAAAGAGTCGCTATAGATCATCAAGAACGTAGAAAAACCCTTGAAAAAGAAGTCGAAATGTCAAAACAAAAAAGTCTTTTTGATGATAAACTTGCTAAAGATCGCTACCAACAGCAACTTGAAGACCATGCAAGAATGCAAGAAATGAATCGTCGTCGAGATGAGGAATCAATTTCAAAACAAGAACAAATGCGAAGACAAACCTTAGAATATGAACATCAACTACGTGTTGAGGCTGATAAAAAACGTATTTTATCAAGAGAACAAGCTAAAATCGAAAGATTAAGAAGTACAAAAGATTTAAGATATGAAGAAATAAAACTCAAAGAAGATGAGAGAAGAAGGACATTAAAAGAAGTATGGACAACTAATATGGAAGTTGTAGGTACAGGATTAAAAGGTTATTTGGGTAACTTTAGTAACTTAGCCAGTCTAGCTGGAGGTTTAACTTTAGCATTTTTTGGCTTTCAGTTTGCTAAAGCAGCAGGAAGACTATCAACAAGTATTATTGAAGCTAGACTAGGTAAGCCATCATTAGTTAGAGAAACATCAAGAAAAACTTCAGTAACTGAGTTGTTAAAAAGCCCATTTGCTAAAATATATGAACAAACATTAGTTAAAGGAAGGTTTATGCCAACGACTAGTATACAAAGAGAAAAAGATATTTTAGAAGGGATTTTCATCAACCCAGACTTAGAAGTTAATTTGAAAACTTTAGGGCATAGTATTGTTAATAGAAAAAAACATTATGCGCCTTTTAGGAATTTATTATTATATGGACCACCTGGTACTGGGAAAACTATGTTTGCTAAAAGTTTAGCTAAACATTCAGGGATGGATTTTGCTATATTGACTGGAGGGGATATTGGGCCTTTAGGTAAAGATGGGGTTACTGAACTTCATAGGCTTTTTGATTGGGCATCTACAAGTAAAAAAGGGGTTCTTTTGTTTATGGATGAAGCTGATGCGTTTTTAAGGAAGAGAACTACTGAGAAAATCAGTGAAGATATGAGGAATTCTCTTAATGCACTTTTATATAGAACTGGCTCAGCGTCTTATAATTTTATGCTTGTCTTAGCGAGTAACACCCCAGATCAACTTGATAGGGCTATACATGATCGTGTTGATGAAATTGTTAAGTTTGATAGACCTGAAGAAAAACAAAGAGTGCAAATGCTTTATCATTATTTGCTTCAGTATTGCTCACCTTCGTCTAGTATAAGGAAAAAACTTATCAATATTATTAAAGACCCTCGAACTTTAGTTTTTAAACGTACTGAAATAGGTATGAAAGATGTTGATGATGAGTTTATTGAAAAAATTGCTAAAAGAATTGATGGATTTTCAGGACGTGAGATTTATAAACTTGTTATAGCATGGCATGATGTAGCATTTAATAAACAAAACGCTATACTTACCCCAGAGCTTATGGAAGCTGTACTTGAAAATCATATTGAGCAGCATAAGCAGCGTGAAGAGTGGAACCTAATTCAGTAAATTTTAATTATAGGGAAATGTATATAAAAGTTTATATTGATAATAGGCTTTAAAATTGTAAATAAGATTAGGAATTCATATTTTTTATTATGTTGCTTAATTTGTTAAATATATAGTAATATTTTCCTGTTTACATACAAATTTAAATGTTTGTTTGGGTGTATTTTAGGTGTTAAAAATTATTTTATTACAAAACCTATTTTTTCATACATTTTTACATTAAAACCATTATTTCAAACATATAACCATAAACTAAATTCAAACCATTAGCAAAACATAATCAATTTTTATATCTTCCTAACCTTCACCAATTTCTCTCATACAAATAAAAAACCCAATATAATTTCCCATTCCACCAGCTTTTAAGCATAAAAAAACCATATTAAAACCCGAAAACTAATTAGTAGTATT
>MPUH01001615.1:0-11708 GCA_001970955.1 Stentor coeruleus | reverse complement strand
AATTCTATGCTTAAGAAAATTCTATGCTTAAGAAAAAGAGATGCAAATAAAAAAATAAGCTGATGGGGAAATTCAAGAAATCCTTGTTGAGGTTGAAAAAGAAGTTGATAAGGATTATGGACTTATAGTAGCTTCTATTAAAAAATAAAAACAAAGAGACTTTTAATAAGGAGAAATGGATTGAAGAAGCTAAAAAAGAGTTTTTAGCAAATCAACAATTTGAAGCCATCTATAATTATAAGCAATATATCAAAGATAAGCTAGCTAAATGCATAAGAAAGGATAATATAACAAGAATTGAAAGTGATGCTTTAAAAAATGAACAAGAAAAAGTTTTCAAGACTGTATCAGAAGAACTGAACTCAACATACGAACTTTATAAAAAAGAAATAGAAAATATTTTTAAGTATCAACTATATGATATCGAAAACAATTTCCAAAATAGTTACACAGAGAAAATACAAAATAAAGCAGAGAAAAAATAAGCCAAAAAGAGAAAGATTTTTTATATAAAATATGTTCAAAAGCTAGAAAGACTAAAAACTGAGGCTAAAAAAGGATTTAAAGATTAGTTCAAGACTTTAAAGTAAATAATATCTAGAAAAAACGATTTTCGCACAATATAAAGCTAAGAATAATATACAATTTAGCAAATATGACGAAGAAATCCAGCATAGTTTGCAAAGACTTGAAGAAGAAACGCTAAACCTGAAAATTAGAGAAACACAACAAAAGATTCTAATTGATGAAGAAATAACAACTAGACCTGATGAACCCCATACAAAATTCCGAACAAAAGCTTTTGCTCAGTATTCAAAACTTTGCAAAGATCCAGAAAAAATATTCCCTTCTCAATAATACCTCCTAGTTTTTCTGCTAAAGAAATCAGATCAAATATCGAGCTGCCTTGCAAAACTGGAAAATATTTAATAGGGCCTTCCCCAAAAAATCATGCTAATAACGTAGACTTAGCATATAATACTTGCTTAAAGAGTCTATCAACGCCAAAAACCTATCTTATGACGGCCTTAAATTGAAAAACAAAGAAAATCTAAAACAAGCAAAATAAAACAGAATATGTATCATGAATTACTGAGTTCAAGACCCAATAGCTTATAAGTCAACCTACTGGAGTTTTGAATAAAGCACTTCCTAATATAGTCCAATTGATCAGGCTACTAGTTATACTATTGAAATCCCTTATAAAAACATCTATAATCCAGAAGACACTGAATTTGATATCGAAAAAAATAATCATCCAATTGAAGCTACAGAAGTTGAAATGCAATCAAGTCAACAAAATTACACACAAGTCAGATTTGAAGCTTTTAACAAAACCTCTATAACTATAAGGATTAAGCTTATTATGAACAGAATATCTGGATTGAATTATAATTGTCCTGCAAGCTGTATTAATACTGAAATTATACCGCAGAGTAGCAAGGATATAATTGTTTTAAGTAAAATTATCCCATATGAGCAATGGGGAAATGATTTATAAGGTTGAGGTTTGCAATAGGGAGTTTGATAGGATGAATGATAGGATGAATGATGAACCGTTTAGTGATAATAATTACAGCCATATAGTGATGATGTGGCGATAAATGTTAGTGATGATGATATTAGAAATCCTGAGGGCAGATTTTTTGTCTACAGTGTACATCTTTTAATGATGCAAATGCATTGAAAAATGAAATGTATGAATCGACTTTGGTTAAAAGTGATGCATATATAATAGGCTAAATAACTAGTTTATAAAAATGGGAATTTTATGGTGCTGTTTTTCAAACAAGCCAATTTCTAAACTAAATTCCAAATCAGTCTCTCTCCCTTATAAACCAACCTTCTCTCCTTGTGAGTATGATCATAGGCCAGTATTTTCTAAATCCATTAAATGCACGCACACGCTTTGCGAAAGGTGTGAAATCCAAAGCTACATGAAAAAAATCTGCATTTCTTGCACTCGCGACCTTGATCAAGAAGAACTCAGAACACTTGAGAACAATTTCCAAAAGCTATGCAGCTACTGCAACACCACAAATTTATGTCTCCAACTGTCTGATTGCAAATGCTTTCTATGTCTAAACTGCATATCTGAAAGTATTCAAAATAATATAAAAATCTGCAAATCATGCAATAAACAAGTTATCATGAACAAAGACTTTTCTGTAAGTGCTTATGAAGAGTCATCTCAAAAAGATTACTTATGCGATATTGGATTTGAAATGTTACCAAGAGACCAAATGACAACATTAGGCTGCGATCATTACTTTTGTCCAAATTGCTTACAGAATTATATAATAAATTTCTTCAATGACAATAGAAATGTGGTATGCATAGGTATTGGATGCCCGAAATGCAATAACAAAATCGATGGGCATATCATTCAAGCATTGCTGACTCCAGAGCAGTTCGATAAATACAATAAAATCATAATAAGAAACATCACACAAGAATGCCCTAAGTGCAATTCTATGTTTGAAGCTCAAAAAAAATACATAATATGCCCATATTGCGAGCACAATTTTTGTATTGAATGCAAGCATAAACAAGAAAATTGTACTTGTTCAAATCATGAGCAGTTCGAAATTGAAGGAAGCGCCCAATGCCCTGAATGCAAAAGTATGTATCTTAAAAACGAAGGCTGTGACCATGTAAAATGCGCTAGGGAAGATTGCGGAATCGAATTTTGCTTTAATTGTTGTGCTCCAAGAGACCCAACTATGAAGCATGGAAACCATTATCATAGACCAGATTGCCCTTTTTATGCACCTCTTGGGGAAAGTTATAAGGATGAGTATCATCCTGGATGCGAAAAGTGTAGGAAATACGGAGAGTTGTGCAAAAGACCTATTAGTTTGAAAATACCAAGAAGGTTCCAATTTGGAGAAGTTTAAATTAGATAAGAATAATAATTCTTTTTAATATAGGGAGGATTGGGTTTAAAACATATGGTAGGTTTAAAGAAATTATTGGTTTTTTTTAATTTCTGCTATGAAGCTGATGATTTATAAATGAAGGGAAATAGAATTTCGAAGCTTTTTGTGGGAATTTATTTGAATTATTTATTAGAAGTTGGCAACTAGTGATTTTTACCTGTTTTTGTATAAGGATCAGATAGAATTTAGAAGTTAGTTAATAAGCTATGCTGAAAGTGGATATTTTGAAGTTGATTAATTTTATACAGGCAATTATTAGATTTTCATGGGCAATTTTTTATTAGGAGCTAATTTCATAATTAGATATAAACTGTAATAGTAAATGATTATTGCTAAATATATATTGTGAGTATAGGCATCTAAACTAAGAAAAGTACTTTAATAAAATGAAATATGAATTTTAGCATAATTTAAAAGCACTTGAATACAACTTTATAGTCATTTCCATTTAAAAATAATTAAGATATTTGACGCTGGTCAAACTTATAACTAAACACTTAAACATAGATTATCTTACTTTATTTTTAGCTATTTTTGTCAGTTAATTTTGATAACCCCAAAAACCTTAATTAAAACTTCGTCCTATCATANAGTTAATTTTGATAACCCCAAAAACCTTAATTAAAACTTCGTCCTATCATAATCCTATAAATCCTAGTCTAATTTAGTCTTTTCCAAACCCTAAATCCAATCATCAATAATATTTTCTCCTAATAGCATAAAAAAATAAATTCAACACATCACCGCCAACTTTCATTCACCTTCCAAAATGTAAATGCAATCAAAACCCAAAGTTCTAATAATTCCTCAAAGCAATCATCTTCAAGACAACTTAAATCTTCTTCTTCATAACCAAAAACTATCCCCCTAACTTTTCCTCTACTTTCTGTTTACTTGTTTTCTTTAGTCTATCCATTTTTTCACCATCTCATAACACTCTAAATTTCAAATACTTCTCCTAAAAAATCCTCATCCTTCTCTTATAATCTCAATCAAATTTCCTCTTTACTATACAAAAAACTTCAAAACTCTTTATAAAACTTAAAAAAATTACCTAGTTATTATTGTTTTTCTTGCAAAACTCTTTCATAAACTCAGCCAATTTAGCAGCCCCTTCAATGGGCATTCCGTTATACAATGACACTCTGATTCCTCCAACAAACCTATGTCCTGTCAATGTGTATAGTCCAAGTTTTTCAGCTTCTTCACAAAACTTCTTTTCTAAATTCTTATCGCCATTCTTGATGAAAAAAGGAACATTCATGTTTGATCTATAAGCTGGGACCACAGCATAGTTATAAAACCCATTTGATTCGCTTACTGCATCATAAATCAAAGCTGCTTTTTGCCTTGATATTGCGTGAAGTACGTCGATTCCACCACTTCTCTTCATCCATTCGAAATACAACCCGCACATGTAAATGGAAAAGCAAGGAGGAGTGTTATACATACTGTTATTAGCTGCACAAATTGTCCAATCGCACTGTGTAGGAGTGATTTTTAATGCATGCCCAAGCATATCTTCTCTTACAATTACAAAAGAGATCCCTGAGCTAGCATTTTTAGGTGCTCCAGCAAATGTAGCAACTATCTTAGACCAGTAAATTGGCCTGCTTAAAAAGTTAGAGCAGGTATCTACAACAATTGGCATATCTCCAATTTTCGCAAGCATTTCCTCAGTCAATTCAAATTCTACTCCATGCATTGTTTCATTGGCTGCATAATAAAAATAAGCTCCTTCTGGGTCAACATTCCAAGTTGATGGATCAGGTACAGCTGAATAATTTGTAGATTTTCCATCTGCAACTACATTGACTGTGCAAAATCTTTCAGCTTCTTTCACTGATTTTTCACTCCACGCTCCTGTGATAAGATAATTGGCCTTTTTCTTATCATGAAGTAGATTTAATGGAACACAGGCAAACTGAAGAGTCCCTCCACCTTGCATCATAAGGATTTTGAAATTATCAGGAATTCTCATAACTTCTTTTAGATCCTGAATTGTCTTATTGTGCATTGCCTCAAATGGCTTTGATCTGTGAGACATCTCCATAATACTCATCCCAGTGCCTTTATAGTTTAGCATTTCTCTTTGGGCTGTTTCTAAGACTTCTAATGGAGCCATGGCCGGACCAGGAGAGAAATTGTAAACCCTTTCCATTTATTATCCGTCCATTTTCGGTTATTAGGTTAATTGGGAAAATTTAGCTTTGACTGATGGAAAGTATTGGATTAATATTATTGGTTTTAGATGATATTAGATCTTGTAAGAAGGAAAGAAGGGGCTAAAATAAGGGATGATCGATTTGAGGATAAAAGGGAGATTCATATTTTAGAATATGCGGTATGGATGGCCGACAAAGCTAGAAGGCTATATAGATTGATGGATTTTAAAGTTGATGATTAGGTTTGGGATTAGATAGTTATTTGAACAGAAATATCTATTTACGATGAGGGTTGAATGCTAGAGAGTTTATGGAAAATTGTGAGATTTTGGGTTTTGATAGGATCTTTTATGTTAAATTTAGATATTTTAAGAGCTGCATCTGCTTGATGAAGCATTTTAAGAAGTAATATTATTAATTCGATGAAAAATTATGTTATCTAAATAATTAAAGCCTATCTCTATAATATTTAAGTCTATAAAGATAAGCCACTCATCAAAGTAATCCAATCCAACTCACCAAGTTCAATTTTAAGCAATTTTCTTTAGCATCACTTATCTATTTATTCTCCTTACTGGCCTCTATTTTCGTCCTTTATGTGTTTTAACTGTGAATTAGCCTAAGATCACTTTCTTAGCTAATCTTAACAAAGTCAAATACTTTATCTTTATCATCAAATATAAGCAATATATAATTAATCTACCTTATACTTATACTAACAAACTTAAACTGAAATAACTTTTAAGAATATACAAGAAGACTTTATATTATATAATTTGTGAAAATATTAAATCAATCTGTATGTGCTTGATCATTTTATAGCAACTATTTATTTTTTTCAACAAGTTGATGCTTTTTTTAACTCAAGAAAAAAAATCACATTTAAGTAAAGGAAAATTAAAGATTGATGATTATGATATTTATAAGACAAGAATATAATAATGGAATTTGAATTTAGGGTTATGAGTTTATAATAAAGGGATAAGCAATCGTAATAAAATATTAAAAATGGTTTGAATGAAGAGGGATTTAGACTTAGTTTAATATAGATTTGAGTATTTTTAAAAGATTTTGTATAATTTGACAATGAGAAATTAGAGTTTATTTTAGTATGAGGCTTTAATGCAATTATAATGGTTAAGCAGTACTTATTTGTTAAATATCTGTTCAATTATGATATAACGTATGGTTTTTACTATGAATAAAACTTTTCTTTTATTTACTTTTTGAACTTTCTATGAAATAAATTTGCTTGATGCTAATAATGAAAAGAATGATTATTTCTTATTATTTCCAGACTTTATTTACTTTCTATTAAGAGTAAAACACAGAAAATAAAAGAGTTTATCTAACTATAGTCTGTATTATATACTTAAAATAATTGTTTTGGTTTCAATTCATTGCATAAATCAATCAGATAATCAGCTTTCAGTCCTATCAAATCTCATAAATCTATGTATATATTATTAAAAAAACTAGTCTTTCTCATAGCCTCATTTCTAACAATTTCCAATCTTTCCACATGCATCTGCACAATTTTCCTAATCGGCATCATCCATTCAGGAATTCCACAAACACATGATAACTCATTAGCCACAATCGAATTTTGCATAATCTTCCCTCCAGTAACCTTAAGCCACTTAGCCTTTACCAAATGTGTAGTTACAAGGAAATAATAATTTTTATAATCATAAACAATAAAAAGGTGCTTTCCGGTCTCAGGGAAGCCAGCAAATTCTGAAAGCACACAAAAATACATTGACTCACTATTATTTAACTCCATAATCCGACTTGATTTCTGTTTAAAATCCTCAAGAACCCTACCAAATCTCCCATCATTTTCCACATCTTCGAACTTATGCACTTCAACAGCACAATCCTTAGTGACAATAGCAACTGGCTGACTCATTTCTATACAAAATACTACAGAATATAAAACAACCACATCAGTAATATTCAAGCCTGATAAACATTGCTGGACTCTGACAGAAACAGGTCCTTCAACAGTACAATCAATAATTTTCAACATATAAACTAAAGACTTTTCATATATCTCAATATTGATGTCAATAACAGCACCCATAATAATAGCACTTATTCCTGTATGTCCGAGGATTTCAGCTTGACTTAGCGGGGAAATATCATTTAGAACTTTTAACCCTAAATCATCATTATCATAATGAAAATAATATGCACATGAAGGTTTTTTTATTATTGGAGAATAGAAAGATTTGTAATCTTCTGGGACTTTGAGGATTTTACTTGGGCTAAGACATATGGTATAACCTTTTTTTAAAGTCATTTTTTTCTTGACCCAATCATTGAAAAGAAAGCAAAAAACTGAATCTCCTTCTGAATCTGTTAGATGAAGCCGGCAGATATTTGAGGAAATTTCTACAATGGATTTTATTATTGCTAGAAAGTTACGAGATTCAAAAAGGCATTCAGATAGATCTTTTATTAATATGTTTGGACCTGGAGTTTTTATTGATTGTATTTTTTGTTCTGAGTTCTCGGCATTTTCTGACATGTGCAATATTATATTAACTGCTTATTTGTCGTCTTTCGGGGGGTAATGAAATTATTATGTATTATTCAATTCTGGTAAACTATAAGAATTTTAAATAAATATATGCTAGTAAACTTTATAACCCTACAAATAATCTATTATTAATTACTTTTAACCTTATCATTGAGCTTGTAAATACACAGACACATCATTTTTGCATATAGGACACAAAGGTTTAACCTTAAGCCAATCAGTAATGCAGTCGTAGTGAAAAAAATGATTGCACTCAGGGAGTTTGACAAGTTTTTTTCCTCTAACAAACTCTTCACAACACACAGCGCAGAACTCCTGCTCAGTCTGTATGAATTTTGTCATCCACGTTTTGACAATTTTCAAATTCAGCTGAGCAATAGGCTCTCTATTAACAAGTAATCCTTGCTGATTATTTGCTGATGTGCGATAAGGGATTTGCAAAGAGCCTCTTCTTAAGATAAATGATATGATAAAACAAATAATAATTGAAATTATCATTACAGCCTTATATGCACTTGCAAGAATCTAGATAAATATTACAGAGTTGGCTCTTATATAGAAAATAAGCCCTACAATTCCCCAGATATTAATAAGTAAGAAATACATGAGTCTAAGCATTATAACAACTGGAAGTCTTAAGGTGTGGGCATAACAAAGTAAGATTCTCCCTGATACAAGAATGCAGATAAAAGCTAATATCCATACTAAAGAAGAGTAATCGTTGCTGAATGGCTTTTACTTTACTGACTGCCAGTCTAGGCCAGTGTAAATGATGATTCCAAGACAGTATGAGACTAATGTTATATCAATCCTGTATAAAGTTTACAATAACTTGTAAATTTTCATATTTTTATCTAATGCAGTAAAGGGTTTTTGTTGCTAGTATATCGCTGATAGATTTGGAGAGAAAATTATAGTTGTTTTATGATAAAAAAAAATAAGCTGAAAAATACTGAAGGTAATATTATGGAAGAGAGTTTTAGCATTTTTTGACAGAGTCTAGAAGATTTAAGTTTTAGTTAGCATTAGTGTATTTATATTTTTTAATGATTTTATATAGTAGTAATAAAAAATTTAAGTAATAATAGAAAATTTGAGTATTTTACTTGTCTGAATTCCTAATGAAGTCGTGATTTCTTTATTAAATA
Source organism: Stentor coeruleus (assembly GCA_001970955.1). Taxonomy (NCBI): domain Eukaryota; phylum Ciliophora; class Heterotrichea; order Heterotrichida; family Stentoridae; genus Stentor; species Stentor coeruleus. Next base: position 2,914 of record MPUH01001615.1, on the reverse strand, counting down.
GATTGGAGCTTATAAAGTGAGATAATAAATCTCTTTTTGAAACTTATTTGACATAATAAAGATATCTAAAAACTACATCAAAACCTCAAACCTCCTCCTTAATTATTATCATCCACTATCATTAAGCCTAAATTGCTTTTCATTAAAGCCAATAAAAAAAATACCTCAAATCTCATAAATTAAAAGTATAAATTTTACCCAAAAACCAATTAAATAAACTAAATTCATAATATAAACTATACCCAACTTTAAATTTTCTTTTCATTTAAAAAAGATAAATTTTAATCACTTGCTAATTTATTGCCTTTAATTTCTAGTTTCAATGTCTCATAAACAATATTCACACTATCTTTATGTGGTTTTTTATACTTCTTTTCCAGCATGTCATGCATTTCAAAAATAGTCAAATTAGCAGGAAAACTTGTGGGGTGGAATCTTGATAAGCTCTCTCGGTACATCATAAGCCTTTGAGTTATTGGGTTATGATGATTTTCTTCAACTTTTTCTGGAACTTTTTCAATAATTAAAGGAAACCTTATAGTAGATTTGCTACGCACAGGAGATTTCTCAGCAATTTGTTTCAAAGTTAGTGGATTGACTGGTGAAACGCTAGTCTTTTTTACATGAGCTGGTCTCTGCGCTAAAAGGAAATTCTCAATAAGTTCCTCCACAATTTTTTGTTTTTCATCACTTTCTTCTCCCAAATGCAAATAAAACTCAAAAAACTCATGATTTTTAATCTGAACCCTCAATGTCTGATCTTGCCATTTCTTCAACCAAGCAATATCTGCTAAGAAGATTGTATCATTCATCTTTGCCCTTAAAGACACACATGGATACTCTTCAGAACTTATCAATGATAAATTCAATGTACCTTGTACCATAGGTTTCCACAAAGGACTATTATGATACTTTATATTATACCACTTAGGCTTTTCCACACTGCTTTTTCTTTTAGTCTTAATCCTATCCCCAGCATCAAGTTTAAACCTTTCAACTGGCTTTTCTCTATAATTTGTATCCATAAAGCATTCATTTGGACTTACCTGAGTTTTATCCTTAACAGTTTTTTTAAACAATCTTATATTAGGGTCTTGCTTGCATTCATTTTCTCCTTCAAACATTTCCATAGCAGTTTTTGTCCTTTGCCTGTTCTTATTGCCTCCTGTTGTCCATTCTGGAGTAAGCTTCAGAGTTTTTCTATCTCGAGTGCTTTCATTTATTGATGAGACCTTTGTATGAGAAAAAAACCCGCAGTACTCATCTTTTGGGGTCAGTTTGTACTTATCAAGAATAGTTAAATCTTTGAGTTTGCTGATTCTTGATGGAGTTTGAACTTTGCTTCTTTCGATATTTTTTATTTTTGGCAAACCTTCTCTTGTTGAGGCAGTTTCTAGTTCAGTTGACCTTATCAGCCGTTGGTACTTTTCTATGTGAGCTTCTTGGGAATTTGGAATTGGGCTTTCGGAGGTTACAGGTTGCGGCAATTTGGTTATAGGTTCTGGAGGAGCATCTGATGGTAAGGTTAAGAATTTACCCAGGCCATAAAGCTGAGTGTCATATTCGAAGTCTTTTCGCAAATCTTTAATGCAATAATGCTTTGGGCCTGATTTTGTCAGAGGGTTGTAATAAGCATTCACAACTTTCTCTCGCCTTTCAATACTTTTGAACTTGTTTTCTAACGCTATTATATTCATAATATTGCTTATCTTAAGTATTTGATGATTGAAAAAGAAATGATATTATCTTTTATATTATATTCCTATCTTTGTCAGTGCAGTCAATGACATAATCACTTTTTGATTCAATATTTATTATACGTTTATTATTTTCATATAAATGATCTAACAGCCAGATCAGTAAATCGATATCATTTCTAACTATTTTCTTTTAATTCATCTCTTGATGCAGTCCTCTTTAAAATCCCAGCACCAGCAAAGTTCCTTACTCTAGGTGAATCTGTAGTCGTATTAGTTGGCGTCGACCTACCACTTTGTGTCCTTGGGTACTTAAAATCATCAAATGATAAACCTGTGTCATGCTTCTTACTAGCCACTCTTGGTCTAGGTGTCTTTAATTTATCATTCTCCTTCTTTAAATCCTCCTGTTTCTTCAATATATAATTTAATTGCTGCTGAGTCTCTGTATATTTCGTCAAAATCTCTTCTCTTTCCAAAGCCCATTTAACTCTTTCTTTCTCTGACTGCAAAAATATCTGTGATTTCTGTTAATCAATCTCCTTTGTTCTTTTCTCGCTCTGCAGTTGTTTTAATTTTTCTTCATTCATTGGGAATTTTTTTCCATCGATAATTGCTTTTTCATACAAAGCCCATTTAACTCTTTCTTTCTCTGACTGCAAAAATATCTGTGATTTCTGTTGATCAATCTCCTTTGTTTTTTTCTCGCTCTCAGAAAGTTTTACTTTCCACTCTTCTCTTTCCTTAGTAAATTTCTCAACAATTTGCGTCATACTCAAATCTTTATTCACTTTTTCATTCTGTATTTCTCTCATATATTTTTTCTCATTTTCCATACATTGCTGGAGTTTTTTCTCAAATGTATTGGCTAAATTAGACCTTTCCCTTCTTTCATTGTCAAGTTCTTCAGTCAAATTCTGCATATTTCTTTCAATAGTCCTGTTTTTATCCCTTATTTCTTTTATAGTCTGTTCATATCTTAATTGCATTTCATTCATTTGGCTATTATATCGGTTTTCTAGACTTGTGATTAGGGTGCTGGAGCTATGCTCTTGCTTTTCCCTTTCGGAAGAGTGCTTTTTTTTTAGTTCATCTATGATTTGATCGAATTTTTCTTGTGCTATGCTGAGCTCTTTACGTGAATAATCCCTTTGTTGCACAAGGAAATTGAACTTGTTTTCCCACAAGCTTTTATCTCTATCATAACCAGTCTGCCT
>MPUH01001614.1:0-11712 GCA_001970955.1 Stentor coeruleus | reverse complement strand
TAATGTTACTCCATTTTCTTTTTATCTTTTTAGGTCCCTCTTATATATAGCCTAAAAAAATGTCTTAATATTTTTCTTATGGAAAATGGAAATTTGACTAAGTCAAGAAAACTTTGGATAAAAAAATGGTGGAAATGATAAAGGAAAATTTTGATGGGACTTGAGGAAGAGGGAAATAAGGGAAGAGAAAGAAGGCTGATAGGATTTTTGAGATTTTATGATGATTTTATGTGAAAGAAATAAATTTTGGTTGATAGAGAGAGATTTAGAGGATTTATTTCTGATTATTGGAGGAATTAGATTGAATTTTATTTTGGAAATGAATAGTGGGAGATATGGAGGAAGGATTGAATATTATGTGGAATATAAGAGAAAAGTTAAATGAATTAAAGGCTTTGAAGACTTGAAAATTTATTTTTGAAAGAATTAAGAATTTTGGAATTGAATTACACTTATCAATTGTTATGAATAAATACAAAAGAGTAGATAAAGAAATTTTATGGACAAACCTTTAGAAATTATAAAATTTCGCACAAGATAAATTATTTAAGTCAGAGATTTTATAAAAACTTGAATAAATTTTTGAAGTCAAAAAAATTATGAGAAATACAAAAGTATCCTAAAAAATTGTGAGAAAAGAATGAAGTAGAATTAAAGATAATCAATAAAGTAGTAATTAAAACTTTCAGTTAAAAAATGATATTAATGAATTGCCACTTGCTAAAATCTATAGCATCCTATAAACCTTTGATACAATATTAAAATTTATAGATAATTAAATTATAAATACAAAATATTTTAGATGAAATTTATCAAAATTTAGCTAACTAATAAGTTAATACTTTTGATGAATCTTCCGTTTCCAAATCGAATTTGTAAATAATTCTTGATTGCGATGATACGAAGTAAACATTTCTATTCCTGCTTACTGGTTTTGAAGTGATATGGCCAAGAGGCTCAGTCAGAATTTTAGCATTTTTAGCCCATATTCCTAGATTCTCTCCATTACTTTTAAAGCACAAATTATTCGCTAAATAAAAGCACTTATCATTATCTCTAAATAATATATTGCAGACATGATTTACAACTCCTTGAGTTAAAATATCATAGCTATTTTTCTTTGTATCATATTTGTATAAATTATTTCCGGATAAAGTTGATAAAATAAAAAATTCTCTGCATGGAAGAGCACTAACACTATAAACAGCACCTGCAGGAAAATTAGCTAAACTAGACCAAGTTCTTGTTGCAAGACTAAACTTGTCACAATATGCTAAATTTGCATTTATATGCCAGCCTGCAAATAGATATACTTCATTATCATAATAGGTCGCACATGCAAATGATCTACCTCTTACACCCCGTAAAATTTCTACTGAATGATTGTTTAAGTCTATTATATACCCAGATGCTAAATCAGGATTATATCCTCCAGCATGGAAAATTTTATATCCTGGCAATTGGCATACTGCACCTAAGCACCCTTGAGCTTCATCAACATTTACTTCAAACTGAGTTATATATTGATTTATAACATTAAATTCAGCAAATAACTTTGTCCCAGTCTTGAAAAAGTATAAATTTTTATCCAAGTTTGCATTTCCTTTAAAGTCAAATATTTTATCATCATAAAATTCATTATAATCTTTATTTAATTCTGAAAGCAGTGATAGCTCTTGTTTGGTACTTTTGCAAAATGATTCAATTTTTTTATCTAATAGGTCATAATAAGCTTGCAATTCTTCATGAAGAATTTTTTTTCTCTCAGAAAGTTCAGGAATTATCAACTCTTTATCCTCCAACTTTATGGAATCAATAATTTTTCCAACTCCAACTCGCTGATCTCTAAAAAACAATTCTGTATTTTTTTTAAAATCTGCAAGAGTTTGGACTAAAGAGTTTATCGAAATAATAATAGAATTTTGAGATTTTAATAGAGCTTCTGAAACTTTTTGGTAAGCATTAATCAAAATATTTTTTTTTTCGGAATCGATACATTTATACATAACTTTTATGCAGTGAAGTGATACATCTCCTTCGTCTGTGTGCTGGTTGATATGCTCAGGACATGAAAACACGTAATCTTTTTGGCAAGAACAATAGTACTTTAATGGATTTGAACAGTTTTCAGCAAAACACTTAAAATTCATTTATCTATAAAAAAATGTAGCTATTTGTGTATTGAACTGAAAGGCAGAATATAAAAAGTAAATAAAATAATAGGATTATAACATATGAATTTATAAAATCATAATTATAATACAAAATATAGTTATCATTGGATGAAGAAGTAAATTTTATACAATTTATAAGATGTTATTTCCAAAATTGTAGATTTTACGTTTAATATTTATTTATTTTGCTCTATACAGTAATTTAAGTATTTTATATGTTTTGGTATCAGCCATATTCCATATTAACTTATACACTTTAGCATATTACTAAAACTATGTTTACAAATTCTACTAAAAAATAATTATTATACTTAAATCACATATGAAGTACTTAATCTCTTGAATCCTATGAATTTCATTTAAGTTTTTATATTTTTTTTATAGGATATCACATGATTCAATAAAAAAATATTATTCTCAAAAGTCCTTTAATAAATTATTCATCATTAAAATTATCTCTATTTCTAATTATTTTCTTGTTTCCCTATACATAAAATAAATTCCTTTATGATAATTACTCTACTAATAACAAATGATTGAGCTATATCTTCCTTTATATAACAAAAAGCATTAATTTTTAACTTGTATCAATCACTTAATTAATTATACTATCCTACAGTTTATGATAAGTTCAAAATAGCATATTTAATAACCATTTTCCGCAGCATATTGGCCAACTTCATACGCCCACTGATCAATATATTCAAAACTAATTCTCTCAAAGTTTTATTAAACACAAAAATCACATCACTACACTTCTATAATACTTAGTTATTATCATCTTAAACCTCTTTTGTCCAACTATATCTATTGATTGGCGNACTGATCAATATATTCAAAACTAATTCTCTCAAAGTTTTATTAAACACAAAAATCACATCACTATACTTCTATAATACTCAGTTATTATCATCTTAAACCTCTTTTGTCCAACTATATCTATTGATTGGCGTTTAATAAAATTACAAATTATAAAGATTCAATATTTTAACAGTAAAATAAATACCTACAGTTAACTTTAAACCTTCAGAAAATACATTTGAAAAAATTTTCTTATAATTCCTCATTTACAAACACTTGAGTTTCCTATTAATACAATTTTAAACTTTGAGTTACTGATTAATCCTTATACATCATTTACTCTCATAATTTATGTCTAAAATTATTAAATAAATATAGGGGAGTTTGATGATGGAATAAGTAATGAACCTCGTTTAAGATCTTTGTTTTGATAATCTTTGATTTTGCTAGTTTCTAAGTTTTCATTTAGGATTTGGGGTTTGGCTATTGGGTTTTGATTTTTGATATGAGATTTTAATGGGGTATCTTTTAGTTGTAATATAACACATGATATATCATCAATAGTCACATCTTCTTCTTTGATTATAGAAAACCATCTTACTCTAGCTTCTTCACAGAGCATTTGGGATATAGAACTGTTACTTGGGTTAACTAAATGACCTTGGACAGAGATTTTTGTCTTGGATTTGCAAAGTCTTCGATAGTTTTCAATGAAATTTATCACATCATCATTGTCCATAACATCCCATATCCCATCACTTGCAACAACTAAAAAATAATCTTCTTCTCCAATAGTATGCATCGAGCAAACAGGTTCAGAAATAATGCCTAGTTTTTTGCAATTAAAATCTCCTAATGCCCTGCTTACTGAAAGTCCAGGGAAATTTTGTTTCATTTCCCAAACCCTAAAAGGGCCAAATCCACACTCATCATCACTTTTTAACTGCTCAACTCTACCTCCACATTGAGTGATTCTCATCATTTCTTCAGGCAAATCAGGTTTTTGATCAAAAGTTAACTGAACTGGGACTATATTTTTACTTAATATACTATTCCTCCTTTGTTTTACTTCAACCAACAATGGATTCATATGAAATGGTCCATTATAACTCACTGGAACCATTTCAGGAGGATTTGAACTTGCTAAAACAGCTCGTGAATCTCCTAATGTAGCACAATATATCTTAGAATTCAAATATAAAACTAAAACTTGTGTACTAAATATCCTTTACCATCCTGATAAACTTGAGTCAATATCGCTTTTTTTAAGCTCAGAGGCACATTTATCAGTGACGTATTTAAGAAATTCAATAGGATCAGGCTATATAAAATATACAAAACTTTTCACTACAGAAAATAAGTTTTGAGCGAGTTCTGAGCAAAATAAAGACACTTTGTCCCCATTAAACCCATGCCCATCGTATAAGCCGATAAATATATACTCGTCGTTGGATAATGCAAAACAATTGTCTTGGCAAACTTTTTCTTGGTCTAAACGGGGGATAAGACCTGGGATTATTGAAAGGGATAATTGGAAAATGCGGTTTGATATGCAGATGAGGTCCGAATAGGTCTTGAGAGGCTCAGATAAATGGAATGCTATTTCTGAGAACTCTTGGCTTGCATCGGTTTGGTCCTTTTTGTGGATTTTTATTAAAGCTTGACGTGAATATTGCAATTGGATTACAGGGATTATTGACTTTTCTTGATCTGTTTTTGATAAAGCACAGCTACCCATATTTATTTTCTAGATAGTTCTTTTGACCTTGTAGATTCATAAATTGATAAAAATTAAAGGAAGGATTTGATAGTTGCTGTTAGAAAAAAACAGTTCGGGATTAAGGTTTTTTTTAAGGAAGTTTGAAGCTATCTTAATGAACTTTATTACATTTTTCACTCCATTATATACTTACCATAATTGCAAATTTTACCTTTATTTAAATTATAATCAGCTTAGATTTTTGGCAATAAGCCTATTTAATAACCTTGATTATCTACTTTAATCATAAAATATAATATTTTTCTAAAACCCGGGAAAATTCTACTTATATTCCCGTAATTGCTTTTATCTAAAATATAATTTTATTAGATTTGATACATAATAAAGCTCTTTTCCAAGCAAAAAAAATGATTCTTCACTAACATTATTTTGAACTTTATTTGACTAGTCAATAAATAAATGAATATTAGGCGCGAATCATTATGGCTTATTATTATAAAATAAGCCGCCTACATTTTAATAATATAATAATGTCAGATAGTACACAAAATTCAACTTTCAGCATCGGGAAAATGCCAGAAAACACACAAACTTCAACTTTCAGCATTGAAAGCTACATTACATCTCTTAAAAATGAACTCAGTCAATCGCTACAAATCAAAACCCAACTTTACGACTACGACTTCACTAATGACACACCTCTTCAAAGTAGCAAATACAAATGGGAAAACATCTCAAAAGTAAATAATATTCCAAATGTACATCTCTATAACTAACACCTTAACACCCACTTCTAACCTAAAAACTTCTTATTACCCTATATATATAATAATTTTTAAAAATCTCATATTTAAAACAAATATTAACAGAATAGAATAGATCTTCTAAATTAAAATGTGAATTATTTAAACACTTTAACCTTATCAGAAATTTCTTTAGAACAAGTTGGGCATTTCGTTATAATCTTCAGACAATCAGAACAAAAAAGATGCCCGCAAGGGTAACAAAGAGTATTAGGCTCAGCAACTAAGCATACTTTGCATTCAGTTGGTAAAGCGATATTTTCTTTATCTTCACATTCTTCAGGGAATGTGACTTGTAAAATAGTTGAACCAATTTTAATAAAATCATCAATGTATATTGGAAACTCTTTACTCAGCTCACCTTCAGGGCTGATTCGTCTCCATGTTTTGTTTGTAGACCCTGTATCTTCAACGTAAAATCCGTTATTTTCAAAGAAAATCCTCCCGTGTTTAGCACTTAGCTGCGAGTCATCTGGTATTGTGATTGGGTTTTCAATATCTCTACCAAAAGTTCCTCCATTTTTATCAAGGATATACTCTGTATCTCGAGCAGGTCCTTCATAACCGGTTATTGTCACTTCAAAAGGTATACCAAATGGCGTGTATTTTATATTAGTGACTCGGAACTCACTGAGACCCATTTGGAACATAAAGTTTTGTTCTAATTGCTGTTTTTTAGAGATCATTATAAATGTTCCTGTTGTCGATCCTACATCTCTTATTAAAAACTGATTAGTACCTGCATTATATTTAATTTCGCAATGTTTTCTGCTAACAAAACTCTCATTTATAACATAATTGTTTGAGCCTGAATTCCTACCGATCGTAGCACCAGTATGCGTGATTTCAAATACTTTATATTTACACTGTCCTTCTATAGCTTTTAAAAGCATTGACGACCAGTCGCAATCTGAATCAGAGAACTCTGATTCATTTTTTGGTTGTTCTTCTTTAAGTTTTTTCAGACTTTCTAATAATTTATGTCTATGCAACCTAATACTTATTTGTAAGTCATTGATTAAATCATTTTCTGTGATTTGCAAAAGTAATCCACCATCTATGCCTAATTCTTCAAACTTAGCTCTATATTGTGGCAACTCAAGTGATCTTAGCCAATCACTTACTTGATCTATTGTCCATTTAGAAGCTGAACAACTTTCCATTTAAAACTTTATATGAAAAACATGTATTCTATAAACTCTTATACAATTATAAGCACTTTTAAGATTTATGGACATTTGAACACTCAAAGAACTTCTTATCCAACGTGCTTTTCACTTGAGTTATTTTACTACGGTTTGAAGGCTTTGGTAAAAAATCTCGACTTGCACTACGATTTTTTATTGTCTCAGCACTAGAAAATCCAGCTCGTTTTGTTGTACTTTCTTGCTTATCTCCCNTACTACGGTTTGAAGGCTTTGGTAAAAAATCTCGACTTGCACTACGATTTTTTATTGTCTCAGCGCTAGAAAATCCAGCTCGTTTTGTTGTACTTTCTTGCTTATCTCCCGCACTTTGTCTATCAAGATTTATAGTAAAAGTATCTTTTTTCAGGTTTTCAATCAAAAGTGAAAGCCTTGTATTTTCTCTATCTTTTTGATTTATGCTTTCAGAAAGGCGCTCAATCTCTGATTTCAATTGAATATATTTACGTGATTCTTCTATCTCAGGTTTAGGTTTGTTACATTTTTCTATTATAAGATTGTCGATTTCCTTTTTTAATCTTTGGTTTTCATCAAAATGCTGAGATTTTAACGATTCGATCTCTTTTAAATAATTTTCTGCCCGCTCATCACTTCTTATATGCATTTGTTTATATTTAAATAACTCATCTGCTCTGTTTTGGGATAAAGTTTTCCAATGGTCGATATGTTCTTTTATTGAGTCGATTTCAAGATCTTTAGCTCTAAGGCTTGCTTGAAGTTCTTCAATTTGTTGTGATTTGATTGTCGCATCTTTTTTTAGGTCAAAAATTTCTTGATTTAGTTGTCGCTCTTTTTCAAGTAAAGAATTTTGATAGTAGTCAATTTGGTTGTTACTTTTTTTGTTATCTTCAAGTAAGGATTTTATTTGGTTTTGAAGCTTTTCGATATGGACTTTATATGTGAATCCTTGTTGTTCAGTTGTTGTATCTCTAAGATCTTTTACTTGCCTTAAATCATTTGAATGTTTTGTTCTCATTAGGGTTAGTTCTCTTTCACACCTTTCTCTTTCGATCTTAAGTTTGTTTCTTAGTTCATTTTTTTCCCCTTCAAATGTTTCTTTATCAAGGAGCATTTTCTGCACAAGAGTATCTTTAGCTTTAATCTCTTCTTTATATTGAGCATTTATATACTCTTGCTCGTTGATTTTTTGTTCTAGTTCTTTGAATTTTTCTATATGCAACTGTTCTTCATATTTTGTCTTACTTAACGCTGTATATGCTTCTTGAAGTTTAGCTTGTAATTCATTGCATACTTCTTTTGATCCTTGAAGCTCTTTAACATAGTTTTCAGACCTCATAATTTTATTTTGCAAAACTTCGCAATCTGCTTTCAAATCATCAATAATGCCCGGAAATATATTTTTTTCTTTCAGTAGTGATGATATATTTTCTTCAAGTTCAGCTATTTCTTCATCTCGTTGTTGAACTAGACTTGTATTATAAGCAACATCTTCACTTAGCCTTCGGATTTGTGATTCAAGATCAAAAATTGTTTTGTCTTTAAATATTACTTGTTCTTGGAGCTGATGTATACGCATCTTAGATAATTCTTGAAGCTCTTTTTCTTTTTGTAAGAGCATTGAAGTAAGGGTATCTTCAGGTTGATCAAAAGATGATGAGAATTCTTGCATAAGAAATATGGTTTATTTAAAGATATTCATAGTTGAATTGAAATATCATGAAATTAACTATTTTTATTATAAGAAATTTGAGGTTAGATTTTTGTTGTGATATTTAGTCTATTAAATAATGTTTAGAAAATATTTTGATGAAAAAATCATTGTATGATCTTAAATACCAATGTTCATACGCTAATTTTTATTGTTTTATGGATAATATATAGGGATTATATATTATGATAAAATATCAATCTTTCTTTTATAAGTTACAATATATAAGGTATACAATTTCAAAGCTTTAATAATTATTTAGTTAAAAGCAAATCTTTAAAATCTTAGATTTTCTATAATTACATTCATAGAGAAATCTAAAAGGATAAAGCTTTAATAATTATTTAGTTAAAAGCAAATCTTTAAAATCTTAGATTTTCTATAATTACATTTATAGAGAAATCTAGAAGGACTATTTGGGTAAATAAATCAATAAATCTTTTTGCGTATAATTATATACTAAAATATCATTAGTATTACTTTTTTTTATGACTTTATACTTGTCTACGCAGATTTTCACATAATTTACTAGGGTAAAATTTAGTTTATAGCTGTCATTTTGTTATATTAGTTAACTCTTATACATTTATTATAGAATTTAACTTTAAAAATTAAGCTGTCAATAACACTTCACTTAACATTTTCTCAAAGATTATCTTCTTATTAAGATATATTTTTATTATTCATTAATTTATTTTAGATCATCTTATTACAAAATCTTATTCGCCATCTACATTTAGCATCTAAATTTCTTATTTGAATTTTGAGCATATATCAATAATTATAAAACATAATTCGTCTGAGTAATAATAATATCGGTTAATTATAATATCATGAAAATAGAAATACTTCTGCTAACAAATTATTTGATTAAAACCAATATATTACAAAATCGAATTTTTATAAAAATTTTACAACAAAATCTATTTTTTACTATAAAACTCATAACTTCTTAGATTATGTTTTTGATAGTAATATTTATGATGATTATGATAACTAAAAATGAAAACACATATAGTAATTAAATTAGTTTTAAAGTTTTGAATAGAATAAGTAAATAAAATTTCCTAACACCAGCAATTACAATATATAAAATTCAGTTCCTATCACATCCAACATTTTATGCTCCCATAAATCTAAATCTTTAAAAACATCTGAAATTTTACCTAAAATCCTCCTCTAACTACAATAAACCACAATATACTCATCTCTCTAACCAAAATATCCAAATTCATCATCACTTAACTCTGAATATTCCTATTTAAAATAAAACAAAAACCCACTTCATCTCTCCAATTCTTAAAAACCAAACTTTTGAATCATCATAAAATCCACATCTTCTTAACTACAAACATAAAACCAACCTTTAAAAACTTCAACCACATCAAAACATCAACGCAAAAAACCCAATCAAAAAAACCCCTCAAAATATTCACCCAAAATTTCAGCTATAAAAAATCTCCCTCTTATTTAAACCATATCTAATTCTATCATCCAATAATAGCACAATCCCTATCTTAAACCTTACTTTTTTCTATCCCTTTCAAATATTTTTCCATCTTCTATAATCAACATTCTACCCTCCTAAACCAACTTAAATCCAAATTATTTCTTTTAAAATCTCAACATGAATAGCAAACAAAATACTTTTTATAATATAAAAAACATCATGGCATGGATTCATCCTCCAGCAATAGGCTGCAGATTTTCGTTTTTGCATATCCCATGTGGTCGTTGTGGGCATACAGCAGTTCTCTACAACTCTTCCCTTCTAATATTTGGCGGTTTTGATGGAAAAAGGTGGCTAAATGACTTACATTCATTTGACACTACAAGTTTAGTATGGAGTCAGCCTCGTATTTTAGGTGTATCTCCAAATCCTAGACAATATCATACAGCAGCAATCTGTGATACCCGAATGTTCATATTTGGTGGGTATAATGGAGTAGGATGGCTTAAAGACTTGGTAGTTTTGGATTTATTAAACTATCGTTGGGTATATCCAAAAGTATATGGGACAATCCCATTAGGCCGTGAAGGTCATACAATGATATCTTATGGTAAAGCTTTATATATTCATGGTGGTTGGGATGGTGGGACAATAGGAGACTTATATAAGTTATCAGTAGACACATATACTTGGGAAAAAATTGAAATAACAGGAGAAAAACCAATATTATGTGGACATAGTATAAATATAGTAGAAAGGGAATTATTTATATTTGGAGGTTTTGATGGAATCAATTGGGTTAATAGTTTATATAGATTGAATTTAGAAAACTACAACTGTGTCAAGTGTGATACTAAAGGTGAACCTATACCTCGTGGATATCATTCTGCTACTTTAGTCAATAGATATATACTTATATGGGCTGGATATAATGGTAAGTTTATACTTGGAGATCTTGTTGCTTTAGATACTGAAAATATGGTATGGTCACTACCAGATCCATGTTTAGGTCATTTCCCTACAGCAAGAAATGCTCATACTATTACTATGCTAGGTTCTGAATTGTTTATGTTTGGTGGGTATAATGGGNTACTATTACTATGCTAGGTTCTGAATTGTTTATGTTTGGTGGGTATAATGGGACTAGGGATACTAATGATTTACATATACTTGAAACTGCTGCTTTTTCATCTTTGCAAGATGATATGAAAATTGGAATGAATTGTAAGGCTGGGTTTATGACTGAAATTGGTTCAAGGGGAAATATTTTTTTGGTTCATACGGTATTTGTTATTACTAGATGTCCAAAACTTCTACAAGCTGAAAATAGAAAAGATCTTAATGTTAGTAAACAGGTACTTGAATTGTTTATTGAATATATATATTGTGACTTATCTTTGGAAAAAATACCAAGTTCTTGTTTGGAAGAATTAAGAACTTTGGCTGTTGTGTTTAGTTTAGACAGGTTGAAGCATTTGCTTAATGTTGAATCAGAAAATGTGGAATCTAGTTTGACTAGCGATATTATGCATATAAGGTCTTTAGCTGAATACTCCGACTTTACTGTTGAGATTGAAAACACTGATTTTTTACTACACAAAGTGATCCTTGCAGCGAGATGCCCTTATTTCCGGGCAATGTTCCAAACCGGGATGTTAGAAAACTCCAAAAACCGTATCTCCCTTGAAGGTTTTAAAGTAGGAGCATTTGAATTCATTATCGAATGGATATACCTAGACAAATTCAGTCCTCTTTTTGGTAACTCTAAACTTGAAGTAGATGATTATATTGAAATCCTCATACAAAGTAATATGCTTGGTCTAGAAAGTTTAATGAGAATGACTGAAATGGCAGCTCAAGATACAATAAATATCGATAATGTTATAAAAC
>MPUH01000162.1:0-92354 GCA_001970955.1 Stentor coeruleus | reverse complement strand
CATTCATTGAAGATGTAAGGCAAGTGGATAATAATAAGGTGTTTACAGTATTTCCTGTCAGTTATGGCACGGATATTGATATGAAATCGTGGAGTCCGGCTCCTGACTCGAAATTGATGCAATATTTAGACAATTTAGAATATAGGAAATTTATTTTAGGATCTGAAGATCATGTAAATCAAGTTCATATACCATCTCAGCCTTTATATGACGTTAAAGAAAATGCTAATTTCATGATTGGCTGTGCGGATAATCCAAATAATATTTTATATGTGATGTGTGCAAAGAAATAAACAATTATTAAAGAAATCAGACAAATTAGTTATTTTGAATCATAATAGTTTTTTCTTAATATGATGCTGTAGTAATGATTTCAATGATTTTCAAAGATGTATATAAAGATATCTCGATATGTGTATGATGAAAGTAAATTTATTGATGTATATTTGTTAATAAAGAGTATTATGATGTTTCGTATATTTTTTTTTTTGTAGCAAGAAAAGGCTTATGAGTTAAAATTTTAACAATAAAGCTATAAATTTTAGTTTTGGAAATGCCTATAATAAAATTGTTGTAAAAAAAAATAGTGAAGATGTAGTCGAATTACAATTGTATAATATGATAAATTAAACTTATTAATGATCAAATCTCAAATATACACTTATAATTTTTATTACAAATTTTTGCTTAGGATATATTTTAATTGATTTAAATCTATGCTGTAAAGCCAAGGTTAGTAAATAAAAGTTATATTTTTAAAATTTTAACCCTAAATATATTCTAATGTTTTCGATTTATTCAATTTATTTTTTATGAACTTGCCGATCTTCCTTTGTAATTCTCTTTATTTTTTATAATTTTTTTTTACTGCCAAGAATAACTTCTAAAGAATTTAGATAAATTACATTAACTTGAAGTTGATTTTCCTATTTTATATAATCTAAGCATTAAAAACTCAATTTATATTATAGTCTAGTACCTATTTTAAATATCTCCCAATTCAAAAATATATATTAAGATTTTATCTTAGAGATTCCAATAATAATCAGGAGCAAGCTAAAAATAATTAGGACCTTTATATTTCATGAATAATAATAATTTATTTATATAGAAAATCAGTAATCTATGCAATCATCAATTCCTAACTTCTTTTATAATGCCAAAAAAACTCACAATTTTTTAGATTATTATTTAAAGAAACCAATAAAATTATCTAGTAATTAAAGTATAATTTATGTTTATTTTACATATTTTCTAACAATACTTATTAAATATTAAAAGTGTTCTAAAAGTATTTTCTAACTCTAAATTCACCTTTAAACTAAAGAAACACAAAAAATTACTTTAATAAAGATTTAAAAACCCACTCAAAAAATATTCAGAAAACTTTAATTTAATATAAAAAAACTGGTATAAAGTAAAAAATTCTCTCTGCCTAAATATAGAATGCAAAATGAATTACCTAAATATCCATATCCAAAATTCCGCGCAATCAAAAATAAATGTCAGTAGTCACTAAGAATGCAATTTCAACAATGCGATCGGCTCCAAAAAAAGAAGGTACATACTTCACAGTGCAAGTCATAGACATCAAAACTGTAGGTTCTGGCCGATATAGGGCTATAATTTCTGATTCTGAGTATTTTGACCAATCTTTCATTGGCGGGCCTTCACATCATTTCTTTGCTAATACCATGGTAAAAGTATTCCAACTAATTAAAATCAAAGACTATTCGATTTCAGAACTTAATGGCTCTTTGATTATCACTCTTCAAGAAATTGAGCCTGGAACTAGTTTAAAAGGCATGCAGGGTTCTCCAGTAAAATATGAACCAAAAGCTCAAGCTATCCAAAAGCCAATACAAAAGCCTATTTCAAATAAAGAAAATCAAGAATTCACATCAGTTAAAACACTAACCTCAAGTTCTAAGGACTTTGTGATCAAAGCTAGAGTGACTAAAAAATCTGCTATGAAAGAGTGGAAAAATGAAAGAGGTGCTGGAAAATTATTTAGTGCTAATATTATAGACACTTTTAGTGAAGAAATCTCTGTCACTTTTTTCAAAGACGAAGCTGAGAAGTTCTTTCCTATTATACAAGAAGGTAAAGTTTATATTTTCAAAAATGGTCAAGTGAAAATATGTAATAAAAAGTTCCAGACTGTAGATAATGAATATTCAATATTTGTCGATAGGAAGACAGAAATAGTCCAAACCTCCGATGAATGTGAAATCTCCACAATAAAATGTGCCCCAGTTCTCATAGACACTTTACCATCAGCTCAAGTAGATTCACTTGTAGACATATGTGGTGCTATAATTGAAGTTGGTGAACTTTCTGACTTGGTTTCTAAAAAAACTAACAAGCCAATGAAAAAGATGAACTTTCTGACTTGGTTTCTAAAAAAACTAACAAGCCAATGAAAAAGAGTAGCTTCATATCAAATCATAATTTATATTATTTTTTAAAAATATACAATTACGAAAAAGCGGGTTATAAAAATCGTCGACCAATCTAATGCGATAATCGAACTAACTTTATGGAATGAAGAAGCTGAAAATAACATTTTTATACTCCCATCTTTACCTATATACTTTATAGGGAAAAGTTTAAGGGTGTCAAATTTCAATGGAGTAACATTAAACACCGACCGTAGTTCTAGTCAATTACTTTACAATCCAGATATGCCACAAATAAAATCAGTAAAAGCTTGGCTTGCTCGTAATCCAAGTTTAACAAATACAAAAATCCTCAGTATACGAGCAAGTATTCCATTAGCAAGCAAAAACTACATGTCTTTAGGTGAAATTAAACATGAAAGTGAAGCTAATGATAGAGAAGGTGCTTATTTAATAAATGCATGTGTTGGGTTTATTAGAAATGATCCAAGTTTAATGTTTTATACAGCTTGCAAAAACACATCTAGATGTAAAAAAAAGGTAATTCGTGATGGGAATAGCTGGTATCGCTGTGAAAGCTGCCAGGAAAACTTTGAAGAATGTGAATATAAATATATGGTGACTATGAGATTACAAGATTTTTCAGATGCATTATGGGTAACTGCTTTTGATGATTCAGCTTGTGCTATATTAGGACATTCAGCAGCAAGTTTACATAATACTTATATTGATAATTCTGAAATGTTTGATGAGATATTAGAAAAAGCGACTATGAAAAGGATTGAAGGGACAATTAAAGTGAAAATGAGTGAGACAGCACAGGGAAAAAGGCCAAAGTATACATTAAGTTATGCGAATTGTCCAGATTATGCTAAGAGTTTGAAGAGGAATCTTGAGATTATATCGGATCTTGTTAATTGTTTTAATTAAGATTTGTTTAGATTAGGAGTTTTTTTGATTTAATGGGAGATTTCTGATTTATGGTAGAGATATAATGGATTTTAGAATCATAGGCTAATATACTATAAAAAATAGTAAATTCAGATATTACTTTAAAGTGAAGAAATTTTATAGGAATATTTCATTAGAAATATATAATTGTTTGCATTTAATAGTTGATAATATGCTTATAACTTTTCATGATAGTTAATAAACACTAACACCTAATATTAGATTAAATTAAGCATAGTTCTATATCCTATTCAAATAACTAGAATCAGGATATTGCAAAAAAGATAATCAATATCATTCACAAATTATTTTCATTATATATTTGGAGAGCTAAATCATTCTTAAGCTTATAATATGATTTATGAAGATATAGAAAGTACGTGCGAGTATAATATTTGTCTGAGAGGTGATAATTTTTATAAAGAAACTCTAGAGTCTTCAGATATTTGGCTTGAATGGCTTAAAAAGCGATATATCCTCACAACTTTTGAAGAAGACTTTATCTTAATAAAAGAAATCGGTAGAGGAAGCTCAAGCATAGTTTATTTAGCCGAAAGCACAGAAACTCATGTACAATATGCTGCTAAGTGTGTTGAAAAATCATTGTTAAGAAAAGATAAAAACTTTTTAAACAATTTGATTCAAGAAATCAAAGTTCTTTTTTATTTAGAGCATCCAAGCATCATTAAATTGTTTTATGTTTACGAAACTTCTGAATATGTGTATTTAATTTTAGAGTATTTACCTCATGAAGACTTGTATAACCGCATTTTGCAGAAAAAAATACTGAGTGAAGAGGATTGCTCAAGATTTGCAAAAAATTTATTAGATGTTTTAGACTATATGCATTCAAAGCACATAGTTCATAGAGACTTAAAGCTTGAAAACATTATCATGACAAGCGATAATGACTACAACTTTAAAATTGTTGACTTTGGTCTTTCATATGAAAGTGAAGAGTACCAAAATGAAATATGTGGTTCACCTGGATATATAGCGCCAGAAATTCTAAGGAGGTGCAACTAACAAAAAACATAATTACTAAAGGATGTGCAAATATAATCAAAAAGTTGATATTTTCAGTGCAGGAGTATTGATGTATACAATCATCACAGGACAACATCCTTTTAAAGCAAGAAAACCAAGCAGAATCTTAAGTAAGAATATGAAATGCTTAATAAAAGACCATGTTTTACTAAAAGATCTTGCTAAAGAATTTGTTATGAGTATGCTCCAACCCAAGCCAGAAAAAAGACCATATGCAAATAATCTTATGAATCACCCTTGGATAGTCAATATTATTTCTATTTCAGATGGATTTTAAACAAGCTCATTTTCTACTAAGGGTAGTACGGTAGTTATCAACTAACCATGTTATCTTATATTTTTTTCGTTAAATTATTAAATGGATTTTCACAAATATTTTATATGTCAACCCCTGTTCGTATTAGTTTTTAGCAAAGTTTCTAAAACTAAAACTATAAAATTGTCATAATAAATAGATTAATTAACGCTAAATATGATAAAAGACTCTCTGTATGTTTTTAAATACGTTAAAAACCCTTCAATTTAAATCATAAAATACTCATAATACTTATGATTTAAATGTAAAAATCTAGTAAACTTTGGTTTTTTCTAAAAAATGTCTAAATTTTGTAAAGTATAAGTTATGATTGTAAAGTAAATATAAACTTTAATAAAAAATCTAGATTAGTGGTCTCTTAGGTAAAATTATAGGCTATAAATATTTTACTTTAAAAGTTTAAATTTTATTTTTTCAGTAGATTTTGAAAATTAAGTTTAACACTTAATATGATAAACTAAATAATAAAAACTACCTTCATAGTTTTCCTAAAATTCTTACCTTATATTTTTTTTATCTACTTACTCAAAATATACTAAATCAAAATCAATCAACAAAATTTTCCTATAATTTCTTTACATAAAACTTTATCAACCAAAACCACAAACCTAAAATCTCTAAAACCAAAACCAAAGCTAATCACAAACCTAAAATCTCTAAAATCAAAACAATGAAAATCCTAACAAAACTCTAAGTCTTAATTATCCTACTATTTTGCTAACAGCCTTCTTAGCATCTTCCTGTCCGATTTCTAGCATTTCTTTCCTCTCTCTCTTCGAAACATCATAAGGATTAAAGCTTGTCTTAAACTTTCTCGTCGGATAAATCACTGTGCGGAAGTTCACATTAGGATTAGTTGACTTAGCCATTTCTACAGCACTTAACTGTTCATCACTAGCCATGATTTCCAAAGATCTTCTAATATTCTGAACTGCATTAAACTTCTTAGGATCTTCATTATCTATAGCTTTACAAGCAGCCAATACAGTATCCACAATAATATCCTCAGGGTCAAATCCCATATTAACACAAGTAGTAATTCCTCTTAATAAGTCAACAGTATACTTTATAGCTCCTGATATAAGCTTATAATTCTTATAAGGGACAATAGGGAAATCACCTTGGTCAGCAGCACTAGCTAGAATTCCAACAGCCATAATGTCAAGAGGTAATGTTGTTGAATTAAAGTACATATAACCACCTGTTATAAGATCAGTTGCTCCAACACCTAAAATTCTTTTGAAATCCTGTTTAAGAGTTGAGGATATAAATTTTTCCATAGGCTTTGTGTTGTAAAGACCTGATTCAAATAACAAACCTTGTACGAGCCATCCTGGCCAATGATTATAGAATAGGTCTGTATTGAAAGTTTTCCAGAAGTCTAATAGGTTTGAAGCTAAGACTGATTCTGAACCTTTTGATGATTGGCTAACCATCATACCGTTTAGAGCTCCTATGCCAATACCGGTTATCACATCCCATTCGGCTTCACCTTGAGGTAAACTGTTTATGAGTCCAATTATACCTCCAGCTTGGTAAGCTCCATGGTCAGAACCTCCTGCTAGAGCGAGAATTCTGCACTTTGGTGTTTGTCCATTTGCTGCGATGATTAAAAGAAGCAGAGATAACATTAATATGATGGATAAAATTAATAGAGATAATTAGGAATGTTAATGATTAAAAGAAGCAGAGATAACATTAATATGATGGATAAAATTAATAGAGATAATTAGGAATGTATATTGGATTAAGAGTTTTTTTATATAATTTGGAGAGAAAAAATGAGAAGTTTGTGATGGGGTGAAATAGGATTTTTTAAAACTGGAGATTTTATTAGGGTAATTTGTGAAAGATCATTTTTATATAGATGATATGGTAGTTTTTGGTAGCTTATTAATTATGGTTTTAGGATGCAGACAAATCCTATCGTATCTTGATAAAAAATCATCTAAATTCAAACATTCATCCATCCATTATAAAAAATTTAATAGCCAAATTATTGATATTTAATTTGAATATAGTATATAATCTTTAACACTCTCAATACTATTTCTCTGTCCAATCTCCACATATTCCCCAATAGTTTCATTGCAAGTAGAGCTATTAATCGTAACCTGTCTAACTATCATTGATCCTTTCGTATACTTAAAGAAAAAGAACAAACCAGAAAATATAATCGAATAATCAGAAACTAACACAACAATACTATAAATAATCAAAGGATAAATTAACGGATTCCCCAGTACAGCAAAACAATTCCCATTATCAACAATAAAATATATCATCGTCTCAAAAAACTTCAATACAACCGATATCACTACAACACTAGTAAACAGCCTATTTAAATTTACTTCAAACAAAAAAACCTCTCAGCAAGTTCTTCTTGATTAAGTAAAAACTCAAACTTTGAAACTTTTTTCCTAACAAGTAAACCTACACATACAAAAAGCACACTTTGTAATAATCCAACAATCCTCATAACAACCCAAACCATATCATTACAAGGTATCCCATCATAATTTAAAGCAATGCTAATAATGAAAATCAATAATATCAGAATAAGTGATAAACCTGATATAATAATTGACCCAAAAATAGCATATCTTAAAATCGCGATATCTTTTAATAGACTATATGCTTGGAAAGTAAAATAATAGGATATTGTGCAAAACCCAATTAACAGTATATATTCTTTAACAAAATAGAATGCTTGTGAATCAACGTTTATAAAATATTCAGTTATCATGACTATGCATAAGGTTCGGGCTATAAATAAAACTACTATGTGTGGATTTGAGTTAAAAATAATGAGTTCACAATCCTATATTGATTTTACTACTAAAAGTAAGCATATGATTGAAAATATTCCGAAGAAAATTGTGTAACTACAGAGAGTACCTTCTACAGGGCAGACTACCATATTAATACAACAAATATAATCTTTTTTAAATATAAAGAGCTTAATTACTTTAGTAGATTTAATTGTTATGGATAGCTTTTTTGCATTTTTTTCATTAAGAACTTTTTTAGGTTTGCAAGTTACTTGCTAAGAAAAGTGAGGTTTGATAAGTTGCTTTGAAATTAGTTTTTTTTTGTGTTTTGAGGTTTTGCAATATTGGGTTTGGGTGTTTTGATTATAAGATGAATTTAGTTTAATTGGAAATGGATTTTTGGTACTCTGGATATTTTTGTGATTGATTTTAGGATTTTGTTGAAAATATGTTTGGTTTTTGGATATGCTTTGATTTTAAAGCTTCTGGGTGCTATTGGGTAGAGTTTAGATGAGAGTTGATTATCAAATTGAAGTAATATTTTGCAAGAATAGAGATTGGCGATTATAGGTATTTTTAAGATAGGTATGATGTGATTAGATAGTAAAATTAACAATCTGCAAAAATTATAGAGTATGAGAATTCAATTATATGAAAATATTTTTTACTTGACATAGATTTTTAGAGTAGCGCTTTTCTATTGTTTAATACCTATCGTTAAAAAAGTTTATATATTTTCCAATTATCATTTGGGTTCTTTTTAGCTTTAAATTTAACAAATCTTATATTTATTGCCCTATACATCATTTCCTAAAAAAATTAACTTATAATTAAGCATGGCATCAGATTCATACTCCAGTGATATACAGCAAAAGAGATTTGATAAAGGTAAAAAATAAAAAGAGCTAAAATTATTAGCAAACCTAATAGGTGTTAAAGCTGAGCCAAGACGTACACCATTCGGGGTTATCATAAGAATAATCTACAGCAAATATACTCTACACAACAAGGAAATCCAATTCGACCTTTATCTTGAAGGAAAATATCCATTCCAAGCTCCAAGGCTCTTATGTGAAAGTGTATTTTCATTCCCTTCAGTTTCTGACGGAAGAGACCTTCTTGGAGAAATCCTCAAGCAAAAATGGACACCTAGCATAACCTCAGCTGACATAATAAACATGATTCCTGATTTCTTTAAAAACACCCTTTTGCCATTACAAAAAGAACTCCAAAACAAAGATTTCGGAAAATTTCACCTTGGCAGCCCTTATCATTTAGATATTTGGGAGAAAAAAGAAGCTATGGGCACTTATTATTCTTTAGAAATCGACCCAAGAACAGGTAAAACAGGTAAAGAACGTGTAATTGTTGTCACACATACAATTTTTTTACAATTTGACTTAAATAGTCAAGTTCCTGGTATTGGATATTTGGATAGTTGGGCAACTTTACAATCTTTAAACATGATTAAAAGATCAAGACAAGAACCTGATAGAATAACTTTTGAATGGAAAAAAATTGAAAATATTCCAGCTTATGTTCAGAATTATAAAATTGCTCAAGCTAGTGAACTTATTGATCTTGTTAGTCGGAATATGCAGAAAATAGGAGCGATTGTCAAGAAAAATGGATCAAGTTCAGTGTATAATGAAGATGATGTTAATGGAAAAGCTATTAAAAAAATGAAAATTAATGAAATTTTACAAGCCATTGAGGTTTATGAGGATAATCTTGAAGAAAAAATGAATATAGAGATTATTAATAGTCTTATGCAATTGTATCAGCAAGCTATTGAATATTTTGCTGCAGTTAGTAACCCACAGTATGATATTTTTTTACAAAGAATGCATATGCTTCTGTCTAATGAGAATGTTTTGGCGGTACTGCAAGGAAAAACTAATGAGAAAAAACAGGAAATAATTGGAAAAAATGTAGAAAATCAAGAGGAGGGGAAAAAAGAGTTAATAAAAAGTTTAGATAGTCAAGAGAAAAATAATGAAAAAAATGATATGGAAAAAATTGAGGAAGCTAGTGGAAAAGATGCTGTTGAGAAAAAAATACAGGAAAATTATGATGGGGGTTGTATTAAAGAGAATGAGAAGGATATTAAAGAAAATGAGAAAGATATTAAAGAGAGTGAAAATAATATTAAAGGGAGTGAGAAAGATATTAAGGAGAATGTAGAAGGTTCAGAGGTGAGAGAGATTCATTGCTCGAGTATTGAGGAAGAAGCAAAGTTGGTTTTGTCTGAAGGGTCTGTAGAAGGAGAAGATACTACTGATATAGCTGCTTTTCATATAATTGATGATAAGGAAAAATTGCATTCAGAAGATGAAAATTCGGAAAATAATTAAGAACTTTTAGTATTCCAAATATAATCATATTCATTAAAATTTATCCTTCATAATTCTAAGTCTCAAGAGTTTTTAAACACATTAATTAGGTATATCTTAAATTTTTACCATTAAATTAAACATAAATAAGCATACACAACACTATAATAAAAACCGAATTAAATTAGGGTACTAAAGCTTTATGATTGCAATTCCTAAAAATCCTCTTAAAACTGATTTTGCTTTTCCCTGTCCTCACATATTTAAACACCTTAAAATAATCTTTATTTTCCATACGTTCATTCCAACAAATTTCAATAATCTTAAGGCCAAATTTTCTAACAATCCCTTTATCCATTTTCCTAACATCAATACCCTCAACAAACTTGATGATTTCACAATGCTCATTATGACCCACATAAAGCTTTTCAAGTAAAACTCTTTTATTTTTTTCCCTAAACTTATAAAGTTCATTAAGAAAAGTGCACAAATAAACAATCTGTGAATGCCTTATACACGAAATCTCAAAATGTATTCCAAGCACTTTAGGGTCAAAACCATAAAAATCTTTAATATCTTGTTTTGTTATAAAAGAATATTTAGGAAAAGTTTTGCATTTAAAACACAGTACTCGTTTTAAAAGAGGACACCTACTAAATTCATGAGATTTTAAAATACTCTGACATTCTATACAAGCTGATGTAAAAAGTTTAAGATAATAATGTCTAAAGTTTTCATTATCATTTGGTATAATTTTAAAATCTCTTTTAATTAAAAACCACCAAAGTTCTGATTCCCACGTTGTATGATAAAAAAATTTACAGACTCGAGATAGATTTTTAATC
Source organism: Stentor coeruleus (assembly GCA_001970955.1). Taxonomy (NCBI): domain Eukaryota; phylum Ciliophora; class Heterotrichea; order Heterotrichida; family Stentoridae; genus Stentor; species Stentor coeruleus. The sequence continues at coordinate 81,692 of MPUH01000162.1, read as the reverse complement.
AGATCATAAATCTCGAGATATTTAAATATTTCTATATAAACCCTTCTTTTGCTTGGAGGTTGAGTTTTTATGGTTTTTATACAATAAAGTGATTTGGCGTTTTTATTGTATTCGATTGGTTTATCAAGAGGAATAAAATTTGAGTTCCAGTTTTCAAGCCATTCATTAAAAATAGATTTGGATATGTCGTATTTTATTGATGTGTATATATCATTGTTACGGATGTATTTTCTTATTCGAGGTTTAAAGCATTCTAAGTGAGTGAAACTTTTAGGGTAAACTCCTAGTCCTACCCCAACAGCCCCATTATTGATTTGATTGTTGCAGATTTTGCATTGTAAGTTAGTAAACCCTGAGTCTTGTACTGTGATCCAATTCATCATCATTTGCTTTTAGCAAATCTAACTGTAATAAGGGGGCATGTATTTATTTTTTTATAAAAAATCCATTTGGGTTTCATTATACAATTTAAGACAATACTAAAATTCTAATATTCAAAGCAAACCCAACTAAAATTTTTCTACTCTAATCATCCTCAAACAAAACATAAGAAATCTTCCAATCTCCAATCTTTCTTGCATGTGGCGGTAATCGTTCATTAAACTTCTTCAACAGTTGCCTAAGGTGAAAAACATCATCTTCCGGTAAATAAAATCCTTTAACAACTTCTTTCTTATAAAGTACATTCATACATTTCCTAAATTTCCCTTTCCAATACAACAAATTTTCCCATTTCATAAGCCTTAATCTCAAATATCCAATCATCACATCCCTACTAGCCTCATTTATCCTCTCACAAAGAGCTTCTTCAACTAAAAACCCAAACCCTTCTTCACAGTTCCCATAAACCCTATGTCTAAAAAGCATAATTTCTTCTTTTCTTAAACCAATTTCATATCCACAACTTCCACAAAGTATTTTCCCTTCTTGAACTTTAATGTTTTTTTCTATATCTTCAGGGTTTAAATGTATATAAAACAAACTTGTATAACAATTTCCTGGTTTTAATGATAAAGAATATAATTGTTCGTGTGATGGATGACAATTCCATAATTCACTTAATGTTTCCCAGTTTGTTGATGGCATAGGAAATGATGATTTTATGTTGAGGCATAGAGGAAAATTGCATTTTTTGCAATGGATATGAGAAATTGTATCCCAGTTTTCTTTTTTAAATCTAAGACTATGAGATAATGTTTCTGAAACTGGGACTTTTATATAGACCCAGTTGTCGGTTTGGGAATGGAATGCTTCTTGAAGGGATTTTATGGGTGTAGGTAAGTCGATTTTGTATACTTTTGAACCAATTTGAATGAAAATACCCTCTGGACAAGGTGTGAGAAGTACAGAGGATTCGACATTGGTCTCGAGTTTTATATGGAAAATATATCCGATAAGTTTGCTGAACTCGAGATGGAATGTTTGCATTTTTATTAGAAGGTTTTAGGGGATGATGATGTAATAGAAATGGGAGGAGTATGATTTGTTTGATTATTTTATTTAAAAAAAAGTGGTGATGGGTTTTTTGGTTTAGATAAGGTGAATGGGTTTATGGTAAGGGTTTATAAAATATTGATTTTTAAAGAATAAAAATTATAGTGATTTAGGATTTTAATAGATGATTATACTAGGATTTATGAATGATATTAAGTTGTATTAGAGTTGACATATAAAATTTAAGGGAAATATTTAGTTTGAGTTTTAGTTGTTAAAATATAATATAAGAAGAAAATATTTTGGTAAAGAAAAAGTGTAAAACCTGGTTGAGATTTACTTAAAAAAGTTAGATATCAGAAAAATTCAAACTTTTGTATGTAATGATAATACTCAAGGTTTGCATAATAAAAGTATTATATCCAAATTATGACTGTTATTTTTTTAACCTTATAACACAAATAAAAATGTATTATCTCACCCAAAAACATAAACCCTTCAACTTTTATCAATCCTAAAAACCAACTCCCATCATTTTTACTTAAAACCCAACCCTAAAATCCTCATCACCAAAAAAACAATTCAACATAACCATTTTCCTATATAATCATAAACTTATCACTAACCCTACATTTCTAATTCTTATAAAATCCACACAATTCCTAAAACATCTTTCATCTTTACCTCTATCCTAATCCTCTCACCTTTCTCATCCTTTCATAATACCTAAAATTCATTCCATTCCTAACCAAAAATCACACATTTATACATCATAATATAAAATATGGCTGGCTTGATCGGTTCATTAACCAATCTTTACCTTAGAGTTTACACTGGATACTGGCTTAGAAGTGTGTCATCTAAGAAAACCATGTATTTACACCCGGAGAATTTCCCAACAACGCGTGAATGGGCTCAAGTTCTCAAGAAACAGGCTCCATCAATTGAAGCCTCTAAGCCAACTAAAACTATTCCTTAGGTTTAGTCTTACTTTGTTTAATATTGTACTTTATTTGTTGTTTAGTCAACTACTCCTGCTTTTAAAGCTTATTTCTTACTTCTTTGCCGCTTTTCTGTCTGAAAAGTTTTGTTATTGTCATTAAGTATGCTATGTAAAGGATTGAGTTTATGTTAGATTTGGATGCCCGATTAAACAACAGGAAGCTATTGTGTAGAGGAAGAGACTTGGGCTTTTTGGATTAGGTTTAATGGATCAGTTTGGAAATTACTCTATTTTGCTTGACTGGGAAATTAGATGGAATTTTATAGGGAATGAGAGTTGAAGAGTAGTTTTGAAAGCGCTGGGGTAAAAACATATATTATAAATTTTGGAACCTTTTTTTGTGTTAATGCATTTTAGTGATGGTTTTTATTTTGGGTGTTGTGTTGATTATTAAATGTAATAATTAATTATCTTTAGCTTTTTTTGTTTTCAAGCTTATGTTTTTGCATTTCCAATACTTTTCAATTTTGAACCCTATCATAACAACCTACAAAAGCCCCAACAACAAAAATTTATAAAAAAATATCTATATTGATCTACTCATAAGTAAAAATAACCTATTTTATATATCATACTTACTCTATAAAACCCTCATTTCAAAATCAAATTAAAAAATTATAACATATCAGTCTTCTTTCTCAACAAATATCAAATTTACTTAAAAAAAATCACTAAAATTAATTAATAAAACTTTTATCAATCATTATATCTAAAAAATTCCTTAGATATTATTTGTTTTGATTTTTTTCACACCTAATTGAGAAAGCTTGATTGGATTAAAATAGCTTTTCCGCCCTGCACCAAATTGAAAACTATTATTAATATTCGAATGATTAAACTGATCTGATTCTTCTAATTCAGTTTTGAACATAGTCACACTTCCTATTCTTTGTCTGTTAACGCTATTATAATTAGATGATTGGTTATATTTTGTTCTTATTATTTTCTTCAATATCAATGGTAAAATTTTACTATCGGGAATATATTCATCATAAGTGCGAACAGGATTTTGGGAAATAGATTTTAAAGATCGAGGTGTGAGTTTGATTTTTTGATAAGGGGTATAGCTGTTATCATCTTTAAAAATTTCTAATTTTTTCAACTCTTCTAATCTTGGGTATATCCAGTTTTTAAAAGTCTTGCATTGATCTTCTATAATTTTTAGGGACTCTGGATTTGTCACTTTTTTAGCGAATGTTTTTTCTGAGATATAAAAAAGTTTACCTGTTTGAGAAACGCAAGTGCATGTAAATAATCTTCCAGGTAGTTTATCATATATTTCTTCTATCCCAAACATTTCTCCTGCCTGTTTTGTCACAACTTGAAGGTCTTTTGTCCTAAATGTTGAATTTCTAGGTGATAGTAATCCTGAACTATCTTTACCACCTTTATTATTAGCAAAAACTTTACTTCCAGCATTTATAGAAAAACGTTGAGTGAATTTAAATTCACCTTCCTTAATCAGATATATCACATTAGGAATATCTCCTTCTGAATACACTATAGTTCCACGTAAATATTTAAGCTCCTTGACAAAAAACGCAAGATTATATAAAGACACCCTACTCCAAGTTTTAAAAGCTTCTATTGTTCTTAGAAAATCAATTTTCTCATTGATAAGCTTTTCTTGAGTTCCTTCTAACTTAAAGTAATCATTTTTATTCAAAACGGCAACAGTGACAAATTCGCTTGTAACGACAGAGAAATACCTAGGCCTATCATTAATAATCGCAGCTTCCCCAAACCCATCCCCAGGGTTCAATACTGCCATCTGTGTTTCAGGAATACTATCTCTATTTTTCCTAACTCTAATCTTAGTAACTTCTAAATTCTTCCTAATCATTCTATGAATTTCATCATCCCCAGGGTCTTCTATCTCAACATAAGTGTTACTAAAAACTTTAACTGAACCTTTAAGTAAAAAATAAAAGTTCTCAGCCTGGTCTCCTGTTTTAAAAATAAACTCTCTTGGACTATAGTTTTTCACTGTTAAAATTTTACAAATTTCTTGCATAGTTTCTGAAGCACTTTGCTGCTCTTGAACTTCTTGAAAAAATTTGAATAAGCTGCAAAAGTTTCCGATTTGGTCAAGATCTGATTGTTTTCTTATCCCACATGGTATTTCTAATAAAGAAGCAAGAGAATTCATATAAACTTGAGAAGAAATCATTATGTTTATATTATAATGTTCAGAGAAAAGGAAACATGGGCTTTTAAAAGACATATTTCGCCTGAACCATTCACTGAGAAAATCGATAAATTGAACCTCCTACAAGAAAACCTTTCAGTTGCAGCAGAAACTANCCTCCTACAAGAAAACCTTTCAGTTGCAGCAGAAACTATTGAAGCTTTGAAATTCGAAAGGGATAAACTAAAAGAATCTCTTAGAAATGCTCTTGACGAAAGCAAGTACAAAGAAAAAATCCAAGAGCTCGAAAACTCAAAAATCCAGCATACATAGCTATCAAAGAGATAGTTATAATAAACTAGCCTTAAAAGAAGAGCTCCAAAATTTAAAAAAAATCGCTTCAGAAAAAGATAAAATGATAGAAGACATGGAGAAAAAGTTTGTGGAAAGCAAAAACGATAGGACCGAACTAAAAACTCTTACCGAAAGCCACAAATCGTTAAAAACTGAAATGCTAGAAAAAGAAAGGTATATTCAAATGCTGGAAAAAAAACTCCGAGACATAAAAAATGAAATTAATGATAAGTATTATGGGGAAAATACAAAAGAGTTAAAAATGCAGCTTAAAGAAAAAAATCAATATTTAGAGGCTAAATCTTTACAGATAAAAGAGCTTATGTCAGAAAAAGCTCAATGGAAAAAACTCTATGATTTTTTAACTGGGCTTGTACCAGAGTATAAAGAAAATGATAAATATAAAGAGTCTTTAGGGAAAAATGATTGGCAAAAATTTAGTGAGATGCTGTTATTACTTAAGAATTCTAATAAAGAAAAAGATCAAATTATCGATTGTCTAACTAGGAAGATGAAAGAAGCTAATGAAAAAGCTGAGTGGAAAGACTGGGAACAATTAAAAGAAGCAAATCAGAATTTAAAAAATGAACTAGAAAATGTGCATTTTTACAAAAAGAACTCTGAAGGTGTTGGGCTGTTTGCAGAAATAAAAGATACAGTAAATTCAGTTATTGATAGGGGTGCATGCGAATTCACATATCCATAGTTTTTTTAAAAGCCGTCTTGTCTGCTCGAAAAGGTTTAGGAATATGATAGACAATCAGGAATTCCCAGAAAGTTTATTAAGAATCATGAAGCTCCTAATTGATATTATAGATAATTGCTCGAATAGTAGTATGACATCAACTAAATCACCATATACAAAAGAAAATCCAGTAACTAACAGTATAAAAAATGAAAGAAGAACATTAATAAAATCAACCAAAGAAGAGCCTATTAGAAGTAGGCATTATAGTGAAGATATAGAAAAATCAGCCTTAATGAAATCTTCTAATAATGAACAAGGGCAAAAAATTTCTATATGGACACAAACTTTAAATGATAAAGTTTTAGTGCCGAATAGTAGCGAAAATAAACTTAAACTCTCAGATTTGGGGTATGAAAAAACTAACAGAAGTATTCAAACTAGTTTTGATGGACATGGGATATTATCTCCAAGATCATTTACACAAGGACAAGATAAAAATGGAACACTAAGTAATCTATCAACACCCAAATCTCAGTATCTGCCAACTGCAGAAGGAGTTTCACATATGCCTCATCAGCGTTCTTATGAAACAATAGAAGGCAATCGTAAATATGTTTCCCCAAATAAAGGGAGTTTTGGGTATATAAAAATCCAAGAAGACACTTATGGGCATCATCAAAAACCAGAATCAATGCATGAATACTATGAAAATATACCAAAAGATTTTCAATCTGATAAAAAAAAAAGCTTTGGTGTAGAAAATCCTTATGAAAACGCTCTTAGGAAAAATGAAAATAGTGGATATAGACAGTCAGGTATAAAAGGTCAAAACGATAGATTTTTCAAAGATGATACAATAGAAACTAGTAATCTAGAGAGATCTTTAAAAAAAACAGGTCAAGAAATCCCATATCAACCTATTCCTAAAAAAATATACCAAGAAGGGTTGTATGAAATAGAACCTAGGAAAATAAGCCAAGAAGAAGTTTATGAGAGGTCAATAAAAAGCCCAGGGGTTGGAAGAAATTCTGAAAACTCCAAGCGTTTTAGTAGCAGAGATGGAGCCTATGAAGGAAATCCTAAAAAAAACTTGGGAAGAGAAAACCAAAGTCAAGCTTCAAAACCAGGAAACCCTAATATTTATTATCCAAATCAAGAACAGGTATATGAAAATCCTCCAAAAAAGCTTGAAAAATTCAAAAACCCTTATTCCCAATCGCCAAAACTGAATTTAGACCCTAATCATTATACTGAACCCTCTCAACAAGAGTATACTTATAGTATCCCTAAGCCAAGTCCAAAAGATCAGTATGAAAACCCTTATAAACGGTTTATGAATTTTGATACCCCTAATGCTTCATCTTTAACAAATTCATGTATGGGTAGTAGGAATAATAATGAAATTCCAAGACCAGCTTCCAGTATTCCTAATCGTGTCCCATCACCAAAAACCCATTTGGATTTTGCTTTGTTTGATGAAAGCCACCAACTACTAAAAATAATTGATAAGCAAAACTCACGATTAGCTAAAATTAATAGTCAAATATCTCAGTTAGTCCCATTTAATACTGATTCAACATATGAAAAAGATGAATTCACTGAATCTTCTCGTTTGCTAAATCAAAACAACTCTGAAAGTTTTAAAGTAAAAAAAATACCTATACCTAAAGAACGTAGATATTTAGATAGTGATGTAAATGCTGATAAATATAAAAACCCACATGGATATGATGATGATACTGAAAGTGCAGATACAAAATCAGCTAATAATAGATATAAACCTATAGAAACAAGAGAAATTCAAAACAGAAGTCCGAAAAACATCAAAATAAGTAAGCCAAATGATAAAAACGAAGGACAATTTGAAGGACAAAGAAAGCTTAAAACCCCAACAAAACCAAAAACCAACATATCTTCAGAAGAGTCTAAAAAAGTTAAATCCTCAATACAAACAGGCAAATCTTCTCCAGCTTTAGAAAACTCAATAAAATTTAAATCTCCACTTAAATCCGATAGAACAAATACAACAATTGATGATGGTAGAAAAGCACGTTCTCCTACAAATAGAGAAAGAGTTAAATCCCCAGATGAGCAGCCCAAAACAAACAAATCATCACAGAAAATCCCAAGATACACCCCAGATGATGTAAAAAATATAAAACCTTCTGAAAGTATAGAAAAATATCAACAAGAATATGAAAGACGACCTTTCTCTCCAGCATCTTTTGATGATTCAATAAGAGAATCAAATTCGAATATAAAAAGAAAAAGCCCAGATGATATTTATGATTATATAAATCAAGATGAATATTATTCAAATAGTCCTCCTGGAGAAGAAGATAGTTATATGCCTGGGCTTAGTGATCAAAGTAGTCCAAAAAAATGTAGAAAAAGGTCAGGGTGGGATTTTTCAGCTTTAAGGATTCCTCCAAAAGATTCTCAAGAGTCTAGGATGCCAGAAATTTCAAAGAAAAATCTTAGTCCCAAACGAGAAANTAAGGATTCCTCCAAAAGATTCTCAAGAGTCTAGGATGCCAGAAATTTCAAAGAAAAATCTTAGTCCCAAACGAGAAAATAAAGAAATTAATGATAAAGCTAGATGTGATAGAAGTAGGTCACCTGATCCTGATTCAGATAGATTTAGAGGATATACAAGACCTATTTTACGGGAGGAAAAATGCTGGGAAAGCGTTTCTGAGTTCTTTGGAAATAAAGCTCCGGAAGATNTAGAGGATATACAAGACCTATTTTACGGGAGGAAAAATGCTGGGAAAGCGTTTCTGAGTTCTTTGGAAATAAAGCTCCGGAAGATAAAAATAAGGAAGTTCCTACTAGTAGTTAATATGAGATCTTAAAAAGTATATAAAATATGGGATTAAATTATTACTTTTCATGTGGGTAGAAGATGAGAATAAAAGTGATTATGAAAGAATGAAGCGATTTTTGGAAAAAACTGTATTTTGTTATTAGTTTGTTTGATGGGAGAGCCAAATCTTTACTGTTTTAAAAAAATCTTGAAAATTAATCTAAAAGAAAATTACCTGTTGAAAGACACCTGGAAAATAGGTTAAAATTGAAAATGATTCGAATGAAAAAAATAAACTTTAAAACCCTGAAACTGAAGAAATTACAAATTATTGCGTCTATCCTGATCAAAAGCCTTCATCTAATTCGAAATAAGTCTAATAATTTCACCCCTGATGAAATTATCAAACCAACAACAAAATTATCCAAATGGCAAGCGAATATTTAATTCACCAAGTAAAACCCGCCCTGATTTCAGAATCTCAATAAAAATATTGAATTAACTTCTAGGTTTTCTTCCCCTCCTAAACCCTCTTCCCCTTCGATTATTATATCGTCTAAGATCTCTCTCAGCCATATAAACACTTTCTTCTCCAAAAGTCTCCCTGTCCATAGCTTTCTGTTTATACCTATCATAATCCTCTCTATCATTTGTCGTCAAGCTATCAAAAAACCCAAAATTTTTATCATACTTCTTCTCCACATCTTGATTACTCACACTTCTCTGTAGCTTCACAGCATCAAAATCAAAGTCTTCTTTCAAAGTTTCCTTTAGTTTTTCATCTGGATTTTGATGTAATTCTCCATAATTCCTCCCTTGATATCTATTAAACCTACGTTGCGGTCTTCTTCTCTCAATTAGTTCTGGCTTTGGGGTTACTTCTTGCTTTTGAACTGGCTCAGGTTGGGCTGGTGTTGATTGAATAACTGTTAAATCTTTTATATCAGCTCCACGAAAGATAATAATCTCATAAATCTCGGTTGATGCTGGGATTTCACGTCCATCCCCACGACGACCTTCTGTGCCAAAAGATCTTACATTTGCTAAAGATACTGTGTGTTGGGAAGTATCTATACTGCTTAAGGTTCCTTCATATCTGATGTCTGATTTAGAAATAAGGCTTATTTGACTGCCGATGTATGGAAGGCTTGCGCTCATCTGGGTATCTAATAGTATAAGAGAGATAAATGGAAGATGAAATTTAATAAGAAAAGTAAAGATATTAAGAGCATAAAATGTGAATGGGATGTTTGAAAGAATTTTTAGATTTTTTGGTTCTGATATGTAAAGGGGAAATTATGAGTTTTAAGAAGCTAGATTTTTTGTTGATGAGTTTTAAAAGTTGGGATTTAAAAATGAGTAGGAGTTTAGAGATTATGCTTGGATTAGAGAAATTTAAGGTGTATGAATATTCTAGAATTCATTTTTGAAATATAAATTTTGAATTAAAGTAAATTATAGGAATAGTTTTACATTGGGGATCATTTTATTCTTTATTCGTTTATGATTTTTTGTACTTTTACTTTGATGTTTTATTGAACATTCATAAAAATCTATTATCTAATTTTACTTTTAAATATCAGAAAGTCTTAACTTACAAAAACTATTGTATAATAATTCCTTTAATACTTTGTTCAATAATTTTTCCTTGCCATCAATGTATTTTCATATCATTCATTACATCATTTCAAATACTTTTATATATCCATATATACATTCAGCACATCTTCAAATAAATCAATATTAAAAGTATGCAGTTAAGGCAATCATTGCATTTTAAAACCCCATCAGCATTCCAAACAAAAGAAAGCCTTATAAGTACTGACAAAAGAGGTATAATTCGCCCTCTCAGTCTTTTCTCGCAGAATCAAACACCCTTAGCCCCAGTAACTCATTTACCATTGATCTCCCCAAAATCTACTATCAAAGAAAAAACTGTGAGTATTATGATGAAAAATCAGCTTAAACTTGCAGCAGCAAAAGATCACAGTAGCAAAAACAAGCAACACAGAGAATGGGATATTAAAATTCCAATCATCTCAGTTTCACCAAAAAAAAGAGTAAGATTTAATCTAAGTGGAGATCATAAAGAATTATCTAAAGGAAATATTCTTTCCAACAGCCCGTTTTCTAGTATGGAATCTAAAAACACAGAATGGTCAAAATTGGTAAATACAATCAAAAACCAAGCCTCCCTAAACTTTGCCATGATGAAAAGGCAAAACAAAAAAATCCCAAGAATGTCAGTAAATGATTTCTAATCCTCTTCAAAGCATGTAGTCCTTTAAGAAAATATTAAAAAAAACTCACTAACCTAATATATAAATGGGTGTGAAAAAATGGTTAGCTATAGGAGGACTCATAGGTCTCAGTTCATTCTTAATCTACCATTATCGTTTTAAACCCAAATGCAAACTGCAAACTTTAATCATCCTCAACGAAAAAAAGCTTATCGAAATTTTTGGTAAAATCAAAACCTCATATAGAGAAGCCTTTAAAAAACATCAAAAAATCTTTAGGAATGGAAGACGCAAACTCCAACGTAGTAGTATGGAATATGAAAATTTTGTATATGAATCTTATGCTAATATTCCTAAAGTTTTTAATGATACAGTTGATGAAGTGCTAAAAGATTTGAGCATGACAAGAGAGATTTTTGATGACTCTTGGAAACTTTTGAAAAATGAAGAAAGTGTTTTTGATGCTTATGCGGATATGAAAACTATAACTCCTACTGGATATCCAAGAAATGAATTACAGATGGAGACAATAAGAGATGCTTTGGAGTTTTGTAAAGAAAAACTTGGAGGGGTTCTTGATTCTACGGAAACTTTACAACTTGCAGTGAGTCTACTTGAGGATGATTTGAAGGATAGGTATGGATTTGAGATTGAAGATATTGAAAGAGCTTATTGTTCGTTTATGGACAACTTTAATGATTATGATTCAGTCTTTCAAGCAATTAGAGAAGCTAAATCTGTGATGGATGTTTAATGTTTTGCGATTAGATGGTTGCTTAAGTTTATAGAAAATAATATTATGGGTTGGATTTTGAGAGGAAAAGGTTTAAAATGCTTGACTATACTATGATTGGAAAACATTTTATAAGATTGATTTTGATATAAAAAGTTTTGTTTTTGAATAAGATTTTGATTTTAAATTTAATTGATGGTATTTATGTTGTGTTATGTTTAAAGATAAATTAAATGGTATAGGAAATAATATAGGGAAAATTTAATATTTTTTTGGTTTATATATATTTTAATTTTCAAATAGTAAATGCATTAAGTATAGGAGGGAGATTGGTTTAGAATACATCAATTATAATTATTGATATAGTTACTTTAATAATTTTGTGTAAAGATAAAGTGATAATAAATATGGAATTACCATTTTTTGATGTAAACGAAATTATAAGCAAGCTCATCGAGTCTTTTAATGAAAAGAAAAATCTTAGTAATGAAATATCAGAAAATGACTTATATGAGGTTTGTAAAAGAGCCAGCAGCATTTTTCTTCAAGAAGATGGACTATTAGAAATAGAAGTTCCTGTTAAAATTTTAGGGGATATTCATGGACAATTCTCAGATCTTATTGAATATTTTAGCCTAGGTGGCAACATATCAAATACAAACTATTTATTTCTAGGAGATTACGTCGACAGAGGTAGAAACAGTTTAGAAACAATAATTCTGTTGCTTTGCTGTAAAATAAATTATCCAAACAATATATATTTACTTAGAGGTAATCACGAATGCAGTTCAATTAACAGGATATACGGATTTTATGATGAATGTAAAAAGAAATACAATATAAAAATTTGGAAAGCTTTTATACAATGTTTTAATTGTATGCCTTTGGCTGCAATTATAAGTGGAAAAATTTTTTGTGTTCATGGTGGACTCAGCCCTGAATTAACCAACCCACAACAAATTAACAAAATAATAAGACCTACTAATGTTCCTGATTCTGGTTTGTTGTGTGATATTCTATGGGGAGACCCTGATGATAAATTGTATGTAAATATTTATATATATAAAATATTAGATAAATTTTTATGTAAGTATTGAATTTTGGGATGATTGCTCAGCAGGCGTTTCTTATCTATTTGGGAAAAAAGCTGTTGAAAGTTTTCTTAGGAAAAACGGACTTGAATTAATATGCAGATCACATCAAGTTGTTGAAATGGATATGAATATTTTGCTAATGGAAAACTTGTGACTATCTTTTCTGCAACAAACTACTGTGGTGAATTTGATAACCTAGGAGCTATGATGAGTGTCGATGAATCACTTACAATTAGTTTTCATATCCTAGATAATAGAAATAAACATAAATAATGACAAGTAATAGAAATAGTAATTTTAGAAAATAATAATATAACTTTATAAAAATTTAACATGTTATCCAAGTTACCCATTTTTTCTATAACCATCTATATTATTCTTTAATAATTTCACATAATTTTTACTAGTTACAACATCATTTTTTAATATTTCTAAATTATTTTTTACTCAAAGTTCTGGCGTTTTTAATACTTGTATTGTTGATTTTAGCAGTATAAGGCTGCCTTTCTTCCATTTTTTGTTTATGAGTCTCTTCAAAGCCTTTCTGATTATCATGTTTTGTAACTTTTTCTCTTCGGTCTTCTCTTTGTAAGAATTCATTTTCTTCATGAGCTTCTGCTAATGTTGCTTCATAGCCTTTGGCAATACCAACTTTCTGTTTTGCCAACTCTTTAGCAGCTTTTGCCCTAAGGTTCGCTTCAGATAGTTTTATTCTTTCAACTCTTTCTTGATTAATAAGAGCATCAGCTTGACGATCTTTAGCTTCTCTTTCTGCTCCAGCTTCATGTTCTTTCCATGCTTTTTCTTCAACTAAAGCTCGGTTTGCATTAAGATATTGTCTTTTAAGTTTTATTTCCTTAAGTTCCTTTTCAAGCTTTTTCTGCTCAGTCATACGAGCTTGTTTTTTTGCATTGATTTTCTCATAAGCTGTAAGCAAACCTTTTTCTTTCATCTCTTGATATATTTTTTCTTTTTTTTCTTTGTCCTCCTGTTTTTTTTTCTTGCTTTCCTCATGCTTTTGTGCTCTTATATTCCTATGTTCTGTGATTTTAGTAACTTTATCCGTCAGATCTTGTGCTTTCATTTCTTTATTTTTAATATTTTCTTCCCTTCTAACAACAATCTCCTCTTCAATTTCCTTTTTCCTCGACTCTAACCTTTCTTTCAACTGCGCCAAAGACATCTCCTCAAGTAACCCAAATCCCATAATCTCATTAGGATCAAAACCTTTTATCCTACTAATCGGTTGCTTTTCTAAATCTCTAATCTGCCTTATAAGTTCATCTCTTCTAGCATTCTCTAATGCTTCTTCCTCTTTTCTCTGATTAACTGCTTCTTGTATTTCCTTCTGTAGTTCATCTTTAATTTTCCTCTTATTCGCTTTAACTTTATCTATTTCTGTTTGTATATTAACACGGCTTTCATAAATATCAACAGCTTGTTTTTTCTTATCTTCTAATTCTTTTTCAAGTTCAATTTGCATATCTTCCATCTGGTTTTTACTAGTTTCTTTTATCTTAGCAGCAAGAAGTTTATTCTCAGTGTATTTTTGTTTAAGCGCTTCCATAGCTTCTTCACGTGCTAACTCCATTTCAATTTTCCTTGCTTGTAACTTCTCAATTTTGTCTATTTCATCTTTGTTTCGCATAGCTTTTTGCCACTTGTCGAACTCACGGTCATCACGCATGTCAATCATAAAATTAGCTATCCTCTTCTTTTCTTCTTCCTCCTGTTTTTTTAGCCTTGCCTCTTCTCGTAAAATTGCCGCAGCATTAAGTCTGATATTTGCAGATTTTTCATCGTAATTTGGCATTTTTTTAGGTTTGACCTTGACTAAAGTTTCATCTTTATCACTAGGCAGGATAACTTTTTTCCTAAAAGTTTTTTTTTCTTCAGGTTTTTCTGCCATTTAAACAGGTTTTTATCATTCGGTAAAAAAATTTTTATATAAATTAGAATTTTTATAGCGAAAAATGATTTAGAGTAAGAGGAGTTAGATTTAAAAGAAAAGAAATTATTATGATTTAAATTTATATATTTAAATATGAGTCAAGATAGATTGTTTGCGCTACTCAAGGTTGCTGAAGGTGAAATTTTATATAGAGATTTTGTTTTCGATTAGTTTGCCTTCACATATATTGACTAAGTATCAGAGTTTGAGAGCAACGATACTTTCGGCTAATGATTTTTCTTTTAAAAAATTTGACAACTCATTTTCGGTGAAGGTTCCACAAAACGATGGGAATGAGTATATTAAACTGATTAAACTTGTTAGTGTGACTATGAAAAATATTTATGAAAAGACTGGGAACATTGCTGAAAGTTATTCAAGGCATTCTGCGAGATCATCACCAAATAAAAGTTTTGTTAAAGAACGATTTCAACTTCCAAATCTTGAAAGTGATGTAAAAGACATGTCTGAGATAACTTTTGCAATCGAAGACTTTGAAACGAAAATTTTCAACAACTTAGACATAATCAAAGATATTATCGAAAGTTCATATGGAATGATAAGATCCTATAAAGAAGATTTAAAAAGTGAAAAGCATTCAAATTCATACTCTGACGTAGAGATTATTTTAACAGAAAAAGACATGTTACTGAAAGAAAACGATATGCTTAGAGAAGAAATGAACCAACTCAAACTAAACTGGTCATCAGAACTAGAATCCGCAAGAGTTCAATGGAACAAAGGTTTAGATAAAATGCAAATGACATATGAAGCAAATATAAAAGAACTTACAGAATCTCACAAAGCCCAATTAGATGCTTTAAAACAAATTCATAAAGAAAAACTTCAAGTCACACACAATTCATATAAAGAAACAGAAAAAAGTTTTATAGAAAAATTTGAAATAATGACTGAGGATCAGACTGGATTTTTAAATAAATTGAATGATAAAATCATATACCTTACATCAAAAAACAATGAGGATAATCTTTTTATAGAGAAAGTTTGTAATAATCTTGAAGAGATATGTGAGAAATATGATATTATGAATAAAAAGTATCATTATGTAAATAATAAAGAGAAAATATTATCGAAAATTGATGACATTGCTGAGGTGTTTGAGAAAAATAAAGGAGGTGTTAAGAAAGTACAGAGAAATGAAAATAAAAGTGGAGTTTATAATTTGAAAGAGAAGTTGATAGAGAATTCATTAATATTGAAAGAGTTTGAAGAAGCTAGGAGTAAATTGGTTAAACATTTTGATGAGTCTCCGAAGAAAGGGTTTGAGTTCCAATACCCATTTACGACCAGATATTAGTATTCAAATTAATATTTTTTAAGGCTAATCAGATTTTATTGTGATTAAAGCATGAGATTATTTTGTTATAAAAATTACAAATATCCTATCAAAAGCCAAACATGATATATTCCTTTACCCTAAAGTATTAAATTATTATTCTAATCATAACAATTTCTCTTAAAAATAAAAATTTTGAATCCTATAAAATTACCTAACAAGAACCATCTCAACACAAACATAATCAAAAAAAAAGCATAATTCCATATAAAACACACTAACAAAACTAAAACAAAAATCCACTCAAAAAAATCCTCTCACCAAGCTTCTCCTTTCAAAAAATCCCTCATTTCCCATAGCCTCTCTTCAAAAATTCCTTATCACAAAACCCTAACAAATTTCCAAAACCCAATCATCAAAGCATACCCCGCTTCAACTTAATTCAAATATAAATTTTAATGGAAATTGATAAAATCCCAGGAAGACTTATGATCGAAAAAGTAGTCCTCAAGAACTTTAAATCCTACGCCGGAGAAAAAGTTATCGGACCCTTCCACAAGTCTTTAACTTCAGTCGTTGGCCCGAATGGATCGGGAAAATCCAACCTTCTGGAGTCTTTACTATTCGCTTTTGGAAAGCGCGCCAGAAAAATGCGTCTTAAGAAACTCTCAGAACTCATCCATCATTCTCACACTCATCCAAATCTGACAGAAGCAAGCGTTGAAGTACATTTTCTCAACATTATCGATAAGGAAAACGATAGTTATGATTCTGTTCCAAATTCAAAATTAATTTTATCAAGAATTGTCAAGAAAAATAATACTTCAGAATATCGTTTAGATGGAAGAACATCAACATATGAAGAAGTTACATGCATGTTGAAATATAGAGGTATAGATTTAGAACATAATAGATTCTTGATATTACAAGGTGAAGTTGAACAAATTGCCATGATGAAACCTAAAGCCCCATTAGGAGATGAGAATAAAACTGGGCTTTTAGAGTATTTAGAAGAGATAATTGGAACAGATAAATATGTTCCTGATATAGAAAAAGCAGAGAAAGAATTAGAGACAATTGGTGATGATGTAGCATCAAAAAAAATGAGGTTTGAAGAAATTAAAAAAGTTTGTGATCAACTTGAAGCTCCTATGAAAGAAGCAGTTTCGTATATTGAAACTGAGAAAGAGTCTTATAGTTTTAAATGTCTTAAGTGTCGCTTAGAAAAACAGTCACGTGTACTTAAAGGGCAAAGAATTACTGAAGGGATAAGCGATCAAGATAGAAAACTTACTGAAATCGAACAACTTTTTAATCAGAAAAGAAAAGAAAATGAGTCTGCGATAGCTGAATATGAAAAAAAAGTAAACGAACGCGAAAATGTTAGACGTAAAATTGCGGAATTACAAAAATCAATCAATGCCACTTTGACTAAAGATGCGAAAACTGTTGAAACCTTAAAACTCTTAAAAAGCTCTATGGAAAATCTTGAAAAAGAAATAGAAATCAATACAAAAAGATGTAGTGATATTAATAAAGATATAACTGTGTTAAGTCAAGGAATACCTGAAAAAGCTGAATTGCTACGTCAAATCAAAGATCTTCGTCAAGCTAAAGAACAGGAATTTCATGTAAAAGAGGTAGAAATTGAACAAATCACCCAAGAGTTACAAACAAAGAAAAAAGTGTTAGAAAATGAGCGGGCACCAATTAAAAGGGAAATGAATAAACTTGTGAGTGAAAAGGATTCAAAAATAAACGAGATTGCTGAGTTAGAAAAAGAAATCAAAAGCAGTGATATTGAAAAAGAAAATGCGATACAAAGCATAAGGACTATAGAAGAGAATATAGAAAAAGCTCAAAAAGAACTTAATGAGACTAAAGAAGTTTCTAGTAATTTTATTAAAGATACAACAGATAAGCAAGAGAGACTAGAAGCTTTGAAAGCTAAAGCATTAGAAAAAAATCAAGCTTTAAGAATAGCTGGGGATAAAATTACCTGTTACGAAAGGGAAGAAAAAAAAGCATATGAGACTAAAAGCCAACTAAGTGAAATTCTTAGAGCAAAAATGGAAAAAAGACTCTTAGGTGTTCATGGAAGACTTGGTGATTTGGGTTCAATAAACTCTACATATGATATTGCTGTATCAACAGCTATTGGAGGCTTAGATTATATAGTCGTTGATACAGTGTCAAATGGTAATGAAGTTATCAATTATGTCAGGGAAAAAAACCTAGGTAAAGTTAGTATTATCGTCTTAGAAAAAATGAATAACAACGATCGATATATTAAAAATTTTACTTGTCCAAGTACTGAAGCTGTTAGATTATTTGATCAAATACAAATTACTGATAATCGATTTAGACATGCATTTTATCATGTATTTAACGATACACTTTTTACTAATAACATAGAAGATGCTAGGAGAATAGCATTAGGGGAAAAAAGATATAAAGTTGTGACTAAAGATGGGGATATCATAAACCCAAGTGGTGAAATGAGAGGTTTTGCTAACCCTACTAAAGGTAAAATGAAGATTATTGGTCATAGTAAATCAGTACTTGAAGTTGATATACAAGCTGTAAAAAGAGAATATAAAAATATTCAAGAAGAACTTGAGAATATTAATAAGGAAAAAAGCGAATTGGAAACTGAGATTAATGAATATAAAAAAAGAGAAAGGGAATATAAACAGAAAATCAACCTTGTGAATAATAATCTTAATTCACTTATAGAAAGACTTAATGCTATGAAAGGAAGATTAGATACTTTAAATGCTAGATCTATTGATGATATGCATGCTCAAGTTAAAAAACTTCAAACACTTTTAGGTAAAATAACTGAAAGTGTTAATAAAACTGAAATTATTATAAAGAAAAAAGATGCACTTATTACTGATATTGATGGGAGAATTGAAGAAGCTGCTGGAAATGAGTTTAGGACTTTGAAAGCAGAGGTTAAAAGACTTTTAACTGAAGAAGAAGCATCAGAAAAAGCGTTTTCTAAAGCTGAAGCAACACTTGTTCAAAGAAAAAAAGATATTGAAACAAGGACAAAACAACTGGAAAAAGATGCGGCTGAGTTAGAGGAAAATAAAAGACAATATGATAAAGTTAATAAAGAAAGAAATGAGTATACACAGAAAGCTCATGAAAAAGTTGCAGAGATGGAAAATCTTACTGTTTTAGTACAAGAAAAAGAAAATAAAATAAATGAACTGGAGGCGCAAAAAATGGAAATTACTAAACAATTTGATGATATATTAAAATCTAGAGATTTAGTCAAGCAGAAAAAGAAGGAATTGGCTGGGGAGCTGAAGGCAGTATCAGATGAAATTCAAAAATGGCAGATTAAACTGGAGCATACAATTGAGGATTATAAGAATATTGAAAGAGATTATTCCAATTTTCTACAAGGCATGGTCCTTGATCAGCAAAACCAATCAAATCTTGAACATCAAAGTAGGAAAAATCGTTTAGGTGAAGAAAGGAGTAATCTTATCCGTCCTGTAGACTGGGATGCATCTGAAGCTGAGCTTAACGAACTAATCCCTAAAATCAAGATAATTGAAGATATAGAAAAATACATCGAAGCTGAACTATCTTCCAATAGACCCAATCTAAATGTCATCCAAGAATACAAACAGAAATCCGATGATAAAAACCAAAAAGAAAACATCTTAAACGAAGCCAAGCAAAAAGAAAACGACCTTAAAACCTTATACACTGATTTCAAAAACAAAAGGTTCAACGAATTCACAAAAGGTTTCAGAGAAATATCCGAAAAACTCAGAGAAATGTATACAAAACTAACCCGTGGGGGAAATGCAGAGTTAGAATTCGCTGATTCTACTGACCCTTTCTCTGAAGGTATTGTATTCACTGTAAGGCCTCCATCAAAAAACTGGAAAAAAATGGCTAATCTTTCAGGAGGTGAAAAAACTTTAAGTTCACTTGCCTTAGTATTTGCCCTTCATCATTACAAGCCTAATTCTTTATATGTAATGGATGAAGTAGATGCAGCTTTAGATTTCCAAAATGTTTCAGTAATAGCAAATTATATCAAAGGTGAGACTAAAAATGCTCAATTTATAGTCGTCTCCCTTCGATATCAAATGTTTGAAGTTGCTGATCAACTTGTAGGTATCTACAAGACTAAAGATGTAAGTCACAGTTTATGTGTATCTCCTTATTCTCTTAAAGAAATGGGTAATGAAAACCCTATAGTAAGGCAAACATTAGAGAATATTTCAATGAAAGAGAATTAATTATTACCATCTTAATTTTTTAGTCAATCCCATATGAATTTTACGCATTTTATAGTATATAAAGAAAAAATTTCGAATAAAACTCGGAGTTCAGAGTGGATTCGGCTTGATTATTTCAAGTTGATGGGACACTCTGAAATAGAAATTGAGGATAAATCATAGTCTTGCTTTCAAGACTTCCTACCTGTCTTCTCAAACATTGAATTAAACATAAGCTAAAAGGAAATTTTAATAGTCCATGTTATATTGAAATTTTCGCTCTCTTCTAGTTTGGGTTGATCTACATCTTTCATAATCTCTAGCTTTTTGTATTCTTTGCTGTTTTTCAAGTCTTTTTAGTTCATCTTCTTGTTTTTTTTTTACTTCAGGAAGTTGCTGATAGTTTTTTTTATTAAGTTTGAGCATTTCTTCTTTTGAAACCCTTACCCTTTGACCTGTAGCAAGTCTTTCCATTAAGGCTGCACAAGGTTCTTTATTGTTATTTTTTTTATCTTCTAATTTGATTTGTATAACTTCTGGTTTTTTTTCGAGCTTTGGGGCTTTGACCATGTTTTTTCTAATTTCAATAAGCTCTTCTTTTGTTTTTTCTTTATGGTCTTGTCTAGGCAAATTATTATCTCTTGATCCCATGTTTCGTATAAGTTTTTTGTTTTTTTGTTTGAACAGTTCGGCTAAGCTCTTTTTAGCACCAGTTCCGAATTCTATAAGCACAGGTTTTTTTGATATCACTGGCTGCTCAGGGACTTCTAAGGCTTGTGGAGTTTGGATTTTTGATAAGGTTTTAGCTTTGGTTTTGGGGATGTATTCATCAATTTGTACTAAGTTTTCATTTTTATCTTCATATAAATTTGAATCTTTAAAATCATCAGGATTTATATTCACTTCAGGCCAGCTATCCTCTTCCTCTACATCTTCTCTATACTTTTCCTTTTTTCTCAAAGGATTTTTAATAATTTCCTCTATCCCTTCACTACTCCTTCTTCTCATAACAACATTATCCACACTTTTAACTGGCTTATCTTTACTCCTAATAATCTTAGGTGCAGGCTTAACAATTTCTTCAGCTTCTAAAATTTCATCATCATTAATTTTGTATTTATTTTTAACAATATCTTTTTCTTTATCAAATATTTCTTGTTTGCTTGTATCATAATTTATAGTTTTTCTCTTTGTAAAATCTTCATTTTGTTGATATCCACTATTATTTGTAAAATCATTACGTTCAGGATAAGATTGAGTAGAATAATACTGTGGAGGAGGTGTATAAGTATTAGTATACTGATATCTATTATCTGCATAAGGATAAGGATAATTATAAGCAACTGGTGGCTGATGATAATACATTCCAGACATATACATTTGAGCAGGAGGATAATAGCAAGAGTTATAATGAGAATAGTTGCTATTCCATCCATTCATTGGTGGAGGTGGATATTGAGGTTCTAGATTCCAATTACCCATTGTTGGTAAGACCCGAGCACTATACATAGTAGATATTCCGTTTAATGGTGTTTCATATGAATGATTTGGAATATTTATAGGTTCAACTTGTGCTATATTTAAAGTGCTTTGATGATATGATAATGTTGCATCAGAAGTCTCACTTCTTTTTATAGTTGACTTAGTATTATCAGCTTCTATACTTTTTCTTCCTGGGTTTATTGGACTTTTACGTGATGTTTCAGGGATGATATCAATACGAGAACTTTCGACTTTGAAACATTTTGGCTTTGATGAAGGCTTTATAAGTTCTTCACTAGACTTTTTAGGAATGTTTAAAACAGGTTTTGTAATTTTCTCATTTTCATGCTGAGGTTTTGTCACTACATAATTCACTTCTTGGTTTTCAATATCTCTAGTTGGCTTTTCTTTCCATTTAACTTCAATTGGTGTATCTTTGATATAACTTTTCGATAAAAAGCTAGTTTTTGTACTTTTTGCTTGAGGTTTTTCAATAGTCCTTGGAATTTTTCTTAAGTTTTCAAGTTCTTGTTTAAGCTGTAAATATTCTTGATCAATACATAGTTTGAATTCATTTGAGTCTTCGAATCGGGGTATTAGATTATTTTGTGTTGTATCTTTGTTAAAAAGTGGATTAGTTTTGGATTCAGAGATGCTGTAATCGTGATCAACAAAATACCTTGAACTCCTTTCTTCAGAGAACCTTGAAAAACTTAGGGCTGGTTCTTTTTCTTCAGTCTCATCTATGTAGTTTTTAGGAACTTTATGGTCAGGTTCTTTTAGGAGAGCTCTTTCTTTTTGTCTTCGACGAGCTTCTTCTAATAATGATGAACGATCACTTGTTGACTTTGGACTATTTGCAGATTTTAATTTTTGATCGTCATTTAAAAGTTTAAGATTGGCTTTTCTTTCAATTGAATAGACTTGCATCTGCTTAGCAAGATAAGTCTGTTTCTATATATCTTTTACCAGCTCTGAAATTCTTTCATTTGAGAAATCTCGTGAATTCTCATAGCGATTAGGAATCATTTGAATATATTATCTTATATTCATATACACAACTAAAGCACAATATTTGCAACAAAACCCAAAGTCTCTACAAACCATACCACATAAATCCTAAACCTTTAAGAAATAAAAAATATTTTTCTAACTTAATAAAACTTTCATCAAAAAAAAATCAATAAACTCAACATATCCTCATATAAAACAACCTTATCTTAATAATACTAATCCTAATCATCTTATCTAAACATCATAATAAATCTATATCTCTTATCTATCAAAACTGCGTTATCTAAAGAAAAATGGTATAAAATATTTAAGTAAAATCACACCAATCAAAGTCTTAAATTATAACTAAAATGTAAAAAACTATAAGAAATCTCTAATCCTATTCAAAAACTTCAATACCCATAATATTTTCCCCACCTTCAAAAATAGCCGTTTAAAATAATGGTTTATGCTATCCTAATTAAACTAAGTCTAACTACTTTCTGGGGCTTCTTCATGATGATGGTGCTCTTCATGATGCTCCTTTTCTTCCTTTTCTTCCTTAGGTTCTTTAGCTTCACTTTCAGCCTTAGCTTTCTTCGCAGCTTTTCTTACTTTTTTACCTGTTTTCTTAAGCTGTTCTCTCAAACTGCTACTTCCAAGCCAGTCACGATTACTATCTGCATCAAACCAAGCGACAAAAGTAGCTTTATCAACTTCATCCAATTCCCCAACAACATTCTTTAAAAGCGTTTCTTTATCTTTAGGTCTGCCAAGTTCAATTTTCTCTCTATAGGACTGCATACTTTCTTTAGTATATGGATTACTTGAATCACTTGGAGATGCGAGTTCAGGCAATTTAACTGATGCTAGTTCAAAAATCTCATCAATCATTTCACTTATCTGAGATTTTGAAAGTTTACCTAGACCTTCGGCATCATTAGCATCAAATAAGGCATTAGCCTTTTTAGAACCTGATCCTTTGCACAGTAAGGTAGCTAAAGCAGCATATCTGGTAAGTTTAATACCTTCTTCACCTTGAGCAAGTTCATCATAAAATTTATTGACCTTTTGTTGGTACTCTTCAGATACAGTGCCGATTTCTTTCTTGATAGCTTTCATGCCTTTTTTGGAAACTGTGCCTTCCTTGGAGTTATCCTTTAGGAGTTTGTATGTGCTTTCAATATCTCGAGAATAGAATAATAAGAGATTCTCTCCGTTTATGATAGCTGCTTCCTCGCAAGAAGCATTGATCCTACTAGTTGCGCACCCCATTTATCTATATCCACAATTTCCTATAAATTAAATTAAGTGGGAATATGTATGAGAAAATAATTAAGATATGGAGATTATAAAATTTTGATATAGGATGACGGTTGAGAGTATTTTTGTTAGTTTTTTTTAAGTATTTTAGAATATGTGGGATAATAAGATTAGATATTAGAAGATTTTATGTTTATTATTTAGGGTTCATTTAGTAAAATTGTATATGGGATTTTGTTTTTGGATGGGTTGATGAAGTTAGGAAGGTTTTTTAATAGATATGGTATGTGAAGGAGGTTTTTTTTAGTGACTTAGGAGCTGATGATGAGTATTTGGATGAAGGTATAAGATATCAGATTGTTTTAGGGATTTTGGTGTTGATTATGAATAGGAAATGTGTTGGGCTTTATAATTGTTGGGGAAAATTTTGTTAGGTTAGAAGGATTTTGGGTTTTAGAATTTTGGGACTATTGTTTTTGATGATTTCTTGGAGGTGTTTTTGGAATTAAGAGATTTTGATTAGGATAAATTTGTAATAATTTTTTAGTTTGTTTTATTTTAGAAGGTTTTTATATTGAATTCAGAATTTTTTTAATGGTTTGGATTATTGTTAATAATTAGTTCTTTTATATTTACTAAAATTAGGGATTATATGTAGTTGATTTTCGGTAAGATTTGGGGTAAAACTGAGAATGAAAGCATATAAACTAAAAATATGGTTGTAAATAGATTTAGATATAAAGGGAAATATATAGTTTACTAATATTTTTGATTTAGTAATCGTGAAACTTAGTTCTTTCTTATAATTTCACTAAAATTTTAAAATTTGAATTAATAGTTTTAGATTGTATATGAATTGCATCTATTCAAATACTTTGGGAATTAAAATGTTGCTATTTTGTGCTAAGTATTCAGACTTAGGCTTAAATGTATATATATTATTTTTAGTTACCCCAAGCTTGGATGTAAAAAATACTTTGTTTAATTCAAAGATAATCTTTGTGAGAAAAATCATCATCAGAATTTTAAATAATTAAATTCATATTAGCAATAACTATAAAAAGTATTTCAAATGCAACTTAGAAGTAATAAAACAAGTTTATGATTACAAAATATACTTTGCTTATATAAAAACAAAATTTTATGTGAAATTTATTATTCTCTACTTTAAAACTATTGCATTAACTACCTTATATCCTGTATAAAACAACAGCAAATATTCAGCCCTAATAACTAAAGCCCAACGATAAAAAAATATTTTTATTGCTTTCCTACCTTTTTCATCAATAAAATAAAAAAAATCATCATAAAAGCAAGTTCACGGCTTAATAGTTTTCCTAGCATAATTTCCTAAAAAGCCCTCCTTTGCGTACCTTAAACAATCATAATCAGCCATAACCATTACGTTATATTCTTGAAAAAAGTGCTGAAAAAGGCTCTTATCCATAAAAAACTTTCATATTTAAAAATCAGAAAACCTAATAAAAATGATTTCTATTTCTATATGAAGTTTTACCATTGCTAAAATATGCTAAATTATAAAATATATAAGATATGGGTCAATGTGCATGTGGCAACAACAAACCTCGTATACAAATAAGCAAAGCATCTACCAAAGATACCAAGTGTATTGTTGATAGTTTTGGAATCTGCTACAACACTAGATACAGAAACAAATCAGAAAGTGCAAAGGTTTTCAGCGAGTATGATTATTTACAAAACCCATCAGAATATCATAATTCCAATTATCTTCGTGTCAACAAGATAGGGATTCCCATCTTGAGTCATCCTTCAAACAACCCGTTATTCATCAAAAGATATAGAATTAAAAATAATTAGAAAACCTATTAAATATCCAGATGCTTTGTTTATTTTTTTGATAGTCAAGTTGTTTGTTTTATTCATGAAAATTAGTAAGCGTTATAAAATCGAGGAAAAAAATTATTTATTTTTTTCTAGTGAGATATTCAAAGCACTTATGTTTTTTTAATTTAAAGCAAAATATTTGTTGTAGTCTTTATTGTTGTTAGCCATATATCATTGATTTTGATAGTATAGTCCATGCAATAAAGGTTGATTTTATTAGTCTCTACCGAAAGCAGCATTACATTTTTATTACTTGTATTATTTTATTTAGCCAAAAATGCAATTCATTTTTTTATAAATTACAAATCTTACCTTATTTTTCCCTAGAATTTTAGAATTTGTAACAATAGCACAAAACAATCATATTATATGAAATAAACATTATAATAATAATTACTAATTTTCTATCAAAAATATCTAAACATAATCTTAAGTATACATTAAAATCTACATTTCCTAAATAGATTTTATTAACAAAATTATAATCTCTAGTTTCTTATACAATACCATAGTTAACATTATAATTTTAGCTAATATTATTATAAAAAGGTCTTATTTGTATCACATAATACTCTTAATCCACACAATAACACTATTGCATCAGAGAAAGTAAAAACCCTTTCAAAAATATTACCTTTAATAATTCTAATTTATTATTAAAAACTATAAATTTTTTTATTTCATTGAATCAATAAAACCTATCTACACGCGCTAAAAAACTGATCCTAAATGGTTTTCTTCTCTAAAATAATCTAAACTACAAACAAAATCTACCATGACCATTTTCATAATATTTAATAACCCATCACAAAAAATTTCACATCTTAATTCTATCACACTTAAATACCTAAAAAAAACTATCATAATATTATGCTAATGTTTCTAACTGACTAAAAGGATACAAAGACGACCTATGCCCATCACTCCACACAACAGCAACAGCATAATTCCCTTTATATTCCATCTTAACCGGATACACATCTTGTGGTATTTGTTCAGGTCTAAAAAGTTTCTGTCCCGAAAATTCATCAATACACCCAGCACAATTGCAACTAGTCCTCAATTTATAAGGTGAAATTTTCACAGTTTTATCATGAAAAGTAACATTAACCATAGTATCTTTAGGGTCATAATTAATCACAGGTCTTTGAGTATTTTTACATCTTTTTGTCTCAGAAATCACATCTTCTGCTATAATACGGAATTGTTGAACTATATCAGATTGTTCTGGTAATGTTAAAATAACAGGTGAACCCATATCAGAGTATTTTGACCAGTCACTATGCATAGGGATTTCATATGAATTTTGTATACCAAATTGTTTCATTAACATGCTTTTATACCCAAGACCAAATGGTCTATGGAGTTCTTTACAATTCCCACATATATAATAAGACATGTTTTCTACAACAGCTATAGTTGGGACTTTTAGATCATCAAACATTTCAATACCTTTAAGCACATCAACGAAACTTAGTTTTTGTGGGGTTGTGACTATGACTGCACTTGATATAGGTAATTCTTGACATAAGGTTATTTGGATATCTCCAGTACCTGGTGGGGTGTCGAGAATTAGATAGTCTAGATCTTCCCATAGGGTGTTATAAAGTAGTTGTTGTGTTAATGATGATACGATCGGTCCTCTAAACACAGCTTTTTTATTATTGCTCACAAACCCATAGCTCATACATTTAACCCCAGCATACACAATAGGTAAAATTGTCTTTGGGTCATCTACAGGACTTTCTAAATGCGACTTAAAATTAATCAGCGTAGGCAGACTTGGTCCATAAATATCCGCATCAAAAATCCCAACTTTATACCCAAGCTTAGCAATACTAAAAGCCAAATTCACAGCCACAGTTGACTTTCCAACCCCTCCTTTACAACTCGCAACAGCAACAATATTCTTAACCCCTTTCAAATGCCCCATATCTTTAGCTTTCTGTTCACTCGGAGCAACTGAAATCTTACAATCTTTAACCCAAGGAATATTCTTAATACTATTCAAAACCATAGCTCGATTCTGCCTATAATTCTGGTCAAGTTTCATCTGAATCTCAACATTTCCTTCAAAAACCTGTACCTTATTAACCGCAGATGTTAAATTCAGCCTTTGAATCATCTGAGAAATTTCCTCAGTACTAAACATCCTAAGAAACTTCCTAAACATGTAAATTATACATAAAAAACTATTATAAAAATATAAGAATTTTTTTATAGCAAACTTAATTTCTTTTGCTATTAAATAAAGTATTTGGGATATCAGTCAATGGTAATGAAGGATTATTGGTCTCAGGAACAAAAGTATTTTTTATATAGTTTCGTTTAGTATCTTCATTTTCTAGATTTTCATAGATTAATGTGCTTATATCATTTGAAACAAAGGAATTGTAACAATCTTTGTCTGGTTTATTGTTTTTATAAAATGAAGCTTCGAAGTCAATTGAAGATTCTGAGTCACTGCTTGTTAAAGATATATCATCATGAAGACCGAGGATTCCCCAAAGCTGTTTATTGCTTTTATTAGAAACTGGGCTTTTGAAATATATAGTATCATGCTGGATTTGATTAAGTTTACTTTCATATTTTTTTCTAAATTTAGCGTTTTTTACAGCGTCTAATGAATAAAAAAAGAAGTTTTCTAATTCTTGAAGCTGCTCATCATTAAGTTTCGAAAGTCCTGAATGCCTTTCGACTATAGCTAAGCGGGATTGGAATACTTTAGCTTTTTCATTGAGTTTTTTGCATTTATCTTTGTATTTTTGCTTACAGGATGATAACTGCTGGCATAGGTTTAAAGCTTGTTTTAAATCATTTTTAAGATTGATTTTCGAGTCTAAAAGAGACTGTTTGCATTCTTTTAATTCACTGATTTCTTGTTCTTTTTTCTTTAAATCTAAATGCATAGTCTTCATTCTTTCTAAAGCTAAAATTCCTTTTTGGTCGAATTTTGGTGCACATGATAATTTTTCTCCTTCATTTATAAATTTTGTATCTACTATTAAATCCCCAGCACCTGAACACCAAAAATTCCCTCTAAGACTTTGTGAATTTTCATCAAATGATTTCGGCATATTATTCTGTCTTGATTGATTAAACAACATTTGTGTTAATCTTGCAATCCTTTCTTCAAGTTTTTTCCTAACACCCAAAGCCTCTTCCACTTTAGCTTTCCCTCCTTGTTGTGCATTTTCAAGCTCTTTTCTCAATGTTTCTAAATCCTTCTGATATCCTTGAAGTAATTCAGTATTATTATTGTTTTTAACATTAGCTTCAACATTATTAGTTATAGTCTTTGCTATACCCCCAAATCTTAATGTACTCAAAGACATTTCAAATTGAGTCAATGTTGGTACAGCTGTGCATATAATACAAGTTAAAGAATTCCCCCCAAGGCTTGATCTTAAAATTTTTGTTAGATTCGAATTCCTATAAGGTATATGTGAATCTGAACTATTTGAAGTTTTTTCTGATAGTTTGTTTATAACCTGACAAAGATAAAATAAACTTGTGTTTATATGTTTACCTTCATTTAACAAGGTTTCAAGGTTTTCTTTAGATTTATTCTGTTTATGTTTAGCTTCAAAAGATATATCAGGGTTTAAGCTACTAACTCTTTCAGAGCCAGCTAAGTCAACAAAGTTCAACATGCTTTCTGTTGTTATACTGTTAGATTCATTGTTTTCAATTTGCACACTAGTTACGTTAAGTTTGAATATTGTATGTGATCTTGATGAATGATGGTTCATTGCTGTAGCTGCATATTTTCTATTTGCCTCACCTTTTTCTATGAATTTTAATATTTCTTCAAGTGACCCAACAACATGTTCACTAGCCCCACGGACATAAAATCCTTTATGTGGATCTTCATTAACACTAAGCACGTCATTATTGAACTCAAGAAGGTCATAAACTTGTTCATTATATATTTCTAAATAACTACATGATAAACAGTAATTCCGATCTGTAGCATTTTTTATATGAGTAAAAAGGTCTTCTAAGGCAAATATAAGAAGACCTTTATCTTTTTTAGATTCAATTGAAGGGGTAAAACTATGGGTTCTAATCATTGGGCTTACTGATCTTCCTGTTCTACCTATTATTGGAGTAATATTAGATTTTTTTCTAAAGGTTTCTTCAGAGAAACTTTCACTTCCCATCATTGTATAGGTTTTACCACTACCAGTCTGCCCATATACAAATAAAGTTCCATTATACCCATCTAATGATGCAAGAACTACTCTTTTTGCTACTGTTTCATATACTTTATGGTTTTGATCTTTTGAAGAAAAACAGTGATCTATATAGTTTTTTACTGTAATTATATGCTCTTGGTGCTCTATTGAGACGTTTATAATCTAGTAAATATTGAGCCCATTCAGATTTCAAGCTTACTGTTGTTGGAGATACTGACCAAATCATACTCTCATTTTCTTCAACTTCCTTATAACTCAAAGGCCGAAATCTTAAAGACACGTGAATGTTTTCACTTCGAGACATTAACGATGATTTATTTAAAATGGTTTGAAATAAGAATTCATAATGGCGTTTGTAAATAAAAAAATCATAAAAATGATGGTTTTACTATGCAAAATATTATAAAAAGGTTTTATTATCAATGTTTGATATAAAATATTTATGATATTGTTTGAATAAGATAGATTGATTTTTATATAGAAGATATGAATATGTATATTAGAATTTATTTCTTCTTGGTGACATGATTTCTGAATATGATCTTTCAGGCATACATTTTGATGTGTTTTCTTTTAGGTCTGATGAGCTTTTTATTTTAGATAATGGGGATTCTTGTGTTTTATCAGGGGTTTTAAAGGCGTTTTCATAGTTTTTGTTAGATTCTGTAAGTTTATGGAGTTTATTGAGGTGCTCGGCAGTAAGGATTTCTCTTAGCGCTTGGTTGCTAATTGCTCTTTTGTGCTTAGCATTTTTAAAACTGTTTTTAATGCTGTTTACTTTTTCTTTTTTCTGTTGGAAAATTATCTCCTCACGTTTTTTTATGTACTCTAAATCTAAAGCTGACTGCATTTTTATGTCGTTTCTAGCTTTTAAAGCTTTTTCAGATATTTTTTCTTTGATTTCATTGTTTTTATCTTTTTTAAGTCGGTTTGAATTTTGAAGTTCAGACCTTTTTTTCCCTAGAATACTCAAGTCATTTTTTCCTTCCTGAAGTTCTTTAGTACTTTTATTACATGGACTTTCATTTATAGTCCCAGAAATAGGTATTTGTTTTTCCCTACTGCTTTTAACCCTACTTTGCATACATCTAATTTTCTTATCTAAATTCCTCCTTGACTGAATAATCATCCACACTTGTGTATTAACATTACATGGTGAACTTGGAAAACGAGATTTATGCTGAGTTTGTGAACGTTTATGCACCGGAGATGTAGAGTCACTTCTACTTTCAGGAAGTTCGATTACAGGAGCTAATCGTTTAAACATTTCGTTAAAATATGGCTGGGTTATTTATCCCAAAAAATCACATATAAAAGATTAAAAAACTAAAATTATTTAGCATAATGGTTAACAAAAAAAGGATCAACAGTTGGGACTAATTGAATATCTTTAGTAATAGATGGCAAAACAGTATTATCAAAACGGGTTCTTTGCTTTTTCAAGGTTTTTTGCTTGGTTTTTTTA
Source organism: Stentor coeruleus (assembly GCA_001970955.1). Taxonomy (NCBI): domain Eukaryota; phylum Ciliophora; class Heterotrichea; order Heterotrichida; family Stentoridae; genus Stentor; species Stentor coeruleus. The sequence continues at coordinate 50,449 of MPUH01000162.1, read as the reverse complement.
TAAGACTGTGGAGGTGGACTGTGGTAAAATCTATCTAAATGCGGTTTTTCACCATAAATCCTAATTTGCCCACTTATGGGATCAATGACTTTGTTTCTGAATGTTAAGCGGAAATATGTTGGGCTAGGGTTTTTATGTATTGGGCTTGGTTCAGTTGGATAGTTGGTTATTGGTACAGATGAACTTAGATGAGATTGCCCATTTATGATTAGAGATGAACGGTTTATGTAAGAGGCTCGACTTGTTGATATGATATTTGCGTCAAGAGGTTCTTGGAAGTATCTATGTGATGGGTTTTGGTCTTTTTTATAGAATGGAGCATGAGTTATTGGGTTGTAGTCAAGTACTTTAGGTCTGTATTTTGTATATCTTGAGTCCATATTATCATGAATAAGAATTTTTATTATAGTTTTGATTAAAATCCTAATTACACTATAAAACTATAAATTTTTTCCTTGAATTCACAAACAAAATATCACATTTTACAAAATCCTAAATACTAATACAAACATAACAACTTTTTATTTAATACCCAAACCTTTCTCTACAAAACCCACCTCTAAAACAATTTAACCCTATTAATCCTATCTAATTCTCCATAAGTTTCTCATCATCATAAACGCATTTGCCATAAAAAAACCCAACCAATATAAAACATAATCCTAATTCAGCTGATATAAATCCTAATGAAACCTCATACCCAAAAGATCCCGTAATATAAGTTTCAATTAAATATGCGGCTAATAAATCAAACAACACAGCTAAATTAACAACCGCAAATATCCATTTATCTTTAGGATACACTTTCTCTGTCATCATCCATGATATCAAATAAGAAGGAGAGCTTAAAAACATCTCAATAACAACTAAAATCCCATAAATATATCTATAACAAGCAACATGATAAAGTAAAATCCCAATAACCATTTCAACAGCAACAACAACTAAAATCATTTTTTTCCAATTGCAATAATCCATAATTCGACCTATAATCAAACGTCCAGCACCTGCTGATATAAAAGCACAAGATCCAATCCAAGCTATAAAATAATCATCACTCATAAACCTAAAAGCTAAATCTTTATATATATTCATAAGATAATAATACATTGATCCTTTAAGATAAAGAAAAGTGCAAAGGTACCAAAATCGATGATCTGATAATATTTGCTTAAGGGATTTGGTTTTTTTATCTGTTTTTGAAGCATGGCCTTTATGTTTACCTAAGCAAAAAGTTCCTATAACTCCAATTATTAATAGGATTATGCCTAGGTATTCTATAGATGATGGGACATTTAAGTAAACTTCTGAAGTGAAATATTTTATTGACTCACCAACTGGGGATAAATCATCAGGGTTTACAAGAAAAGTGAAAAGAATACCATAAATACTTGGAGCTATTGCATATGAACTTAAACCTATACCCATAATAGTCCCTTTACGTTGAGGCATTACATCGACTGCTATCCATACTGCAGGCATATATGTAAAAGCTGATAAAAATCCTATCACTGTACCGAAAATCCAAGCAAAAGCTAATGCGTTTGTTATAAAAGCTGATACAATAATAAACAATCCAGATACAATTGAAGTTATAAGCAATATAGAAAAAGCTGTAACTTTATCAGATAAATATGGTAAGGCTAAAACAAAGACTGTCTCTGAAATATAAGATATCAAAGCTATTTGAACAAAATATGCAGATGTCACTTCATGATCAAGACTATGATAAAAACTTGTTATATAAGGACTAAGAGTTCCCCATATATTCAAAACACCACCAATCTAATTATCAAATACAGAATTCAAGAGCATATATCCTAAAACAAAAACCCAATCTCTAATATTCATTTATATATAATTGTTAATGTATAATAATATTTTTTTATTTCTTATTATATTTAAATTACCTTTTAGAGTTTTAGGATTATAAGAATGAAATGGTTTTAAGATTGCTGAATATTGTTTAATGTTAGAAAAATATTATGTTTTTGTATTATTATAGGAATTTACCACATTAAAAAGAATAATTTTCGAAGGAGACTTTCTAAAATTCAATTCCAGAATATTGTTTTGTATAAATTTTCTTGTAATAAACATATTATTATATTAACTATGAACTTAAGTATTGATTTAAGCCAAATACTTCGTACTTATGAGTCAATGAAGGACGAAATAATACAATGCACAAAATCATCAAATTCTCTATCATTTAGAGAAGCAAGAGATCAGTTAACATTACGTGAAATGCAATTGAAGACAGTCATAGAAATATCAGAAAAAATTGTCAAACATGTGAAATCAGGAAATAAACTTAATAGTGGTTTACGAAACAATGAAGAAGATATTTACAAAGGTGAACTATACCAGAAATACACACAATTAGAAAAACTTTACGCAAATTCTGAAGAGACCCTAAAAAGAGCTCGGTCTGAAATCAAAAACCTTAAGACTGAAATACAAAAACTAGAAAATTCCCAAGGAAGTAATAATCTTTTTACAGTTGAAGTATACCAAAGTGAAATTGATGACCTTAAAAAAGAATACAATGAAAAAGTTACTGAATTACAAAGTAAGTAATAAATAGAACAATTAGAAGAACTACAAAACAAGTCTATGCCCAGACAACTTTTAGAAGTTAAAAGAAAATACAGGAAATGTAAAGAACAGTTACTTAGTACTAAAAGGAAATTTAAAGAATTTGAAGATTTAATAGCTGTAAACAATGAACAAAAAAAAATAGCTGAAGAAAAATATAATCTTCTTGTGAAGACCCATAAAGAGATGTTTAGTTATATAGAAAAACTAGAATGCAAAGTGCGGATGTTTCAAGATCGGCATAAGAAAAGCAGGTCTAGTATTTTGAATGATGCACCAAAAGACTTGTCTTTGTCGTCAAGTCCAAAAGGTAATAATGAAAGTCATATTTTAGAAAACCTTTCTGCTACTGGTGAGAATATGGTTTTTTCAATATAAAATGTCTATTAGACTTATTTAAAGTTAGATAACTAATGAGTTTTAATGGGTAATTTACTGATGTTAGGAAAACGTAAGATATGATTTATATGAAAAAAAATTAAATTACTTAGATTTTATAACTGGAATCCTGATATAAAAAATATAAATAAATGTTATGTAAATATCTTAAAAATTGTTTGAGAGACATCGCATTAGTTTAATTATTAGGTATTGTGCAAATTATTTAAAAAAGATTTAATTGCTCCAATATAGAATTAACATTTTTCATAATAAAAATTGTTTTTAAGGGTAGAAAAATATTGATGTTAAAGATTGGTATTAAGAATTTATTTGTAGGTTTTGTTATAAAACAAGTTCACTATTAACGAATAATTTTCATTATATAATAAAAATCCTTATAAAAAAATATTTCCATAATGCCATCCATATATAGCATATTTTAGCTTAATTCTTTCTATACTAAAGATCTTTATATAATTTAATTATAAATCTGAGAATTTTCCTTATACCATAAAAAAATATACCACTTAGTCTATATTTATTAGCACATTCATCATTATAACCTTAAATCATAATCTAACAATAAAACTATCATTCTCATATAAATATCATCATCCTACTACAAAATGATTTAATGAAAATCATATCACAAAAAAATACTTCTTATTATTAATCCTTATCAAACTTCTTTGTTAAAACTTAAATTAGTGAACTTTATAATTTATGAAGTCTTCTATGAGACCCTAATTTCGATTTATGTCTAAAACGGAGATTGCATATAGTGCACCTATAAGGTTTGGTGTTAGAATGAATAAGATAATGTTCTTTTAGATTAACAGAGTTCAGAAATGTTTTACTACACAAAGAACATTGGGTTATTTTTTTAAATAAATGACTAATGTTCACGTGCCTTTTAAGGTTTTGTTTCGATAAATACTCTTTGCCACATTCTTCATACATACAGCAGTAAAGTATAAACTTGTATTCGCTTTCACACATTTATATTGTATTATGAATAGAATTAGCCAATAGGGATACTAATGAAAAACGGAAAAATCTGTGAGTGTATATATCAATTATGCATCTGAGGATAATTTATGTAAGGTTGGAATATAATAAAATATCGAATTTATTATAGGAGTCATCTTGGAAATAAACCTTATTATCATAGGTTTATAGTTAAAAATGTCATTTTACAAAAAATTTTTGAAGGTTTGATTAAATTATATTTCAAAGTTGAGAAAATCTAATAATAACTAAGATAATAGGAGTAAAGTTAGACTTAGTCAAAATGAGTTTTTTTAGTTTGGAAAGTTTAAAATATTTTCAAACTTTTTTATTCTTGTCTCGAGCAAGTAGTTTTTCTTTTAAAATGTTGGAAGTAAATAGTTTGAGTATTATACAAAGATTTGACTTTTATTATAAAACTATGATTTATACTTAGTTGTTTATATTAATTTATCTAAGTCTTATAAACATCCACAATCCCTTTACCTAATCCTCAATGCATTCACACACTACTCAACAAATCATCTCAAAAAAAAAAATTATCCAAACTAAAAACTTATCCTTTTTATAAAAACTCTAAATATCACTAATTATCCCTTTACCCTTTTATTTTTCAACTACAACCTTCCAGCCATAATCTCTATAAAAAATGAAATCATATCATAACCTCTGCATATTTTTTCATTTTACTAAGTAAATATTAATAATGGGATGCTGTGAAACTAGACCAGTAATAACCACATAGAAACTAATGACTCCAGCTGATCTTGCTGGACTAAGCAGCTTGACAATAGAAGAATCCAAAATAAAACCAATCACCAGACCATCCTTTGCTTTATTAGTAGAGCAAAAAAGATGGTCTGATATCGTAAAACTAATAGGAAACTCAGATCCAATCTTTGAAGAAGACAAATTTCTTCCTTTAACACCACAGCCAAGTACTGTAGGTTGTATGGCTATAGCAGTTCTTTCTGAAGCTTCAAAAGATCCTATAAACAAAATACATTTCTATATAAAAAATGTCCTTAGCATGCTTGTTCTCAATTTAACATCTGATGATATCATATTAAAACATTACTCATATGATTTATTATATTCATGTACTGATAATTTCACTGAAAGTATTATGCATGAACTTATAAGTTATGGGTTTTTTGAATCTTTGAGTGAAATTTATAATAAAAATACTATGATTTTTGCTCATAAGGTTTTTAAGAACAGAGAAAGGGCTCAGAGAATGTTTCTTAAGCATAAAGGATATGAAGTTGTTATAAGCTGTTTGAGTAAATATAAAGAGGATTCAGGGATGATTTTTGTTGCAGTAGGCGATTTGTTGGTTGTATTGGATATATAGGATAATAAGAGGAATCTTAGTGAATATAATTGTAAACATTTTTTTACTCAGGATTTTTTGAAAGCACTTAGCGAGTTTCAAGGAGAGGAATGCGAAAATGTTAGGATGATTTATGAGGAATATTTAAATAGATTTGTTTAAAAGTTGGAAGTATGGAGGATTGTGCGCAGGAGGATGAATGATAGTTTTTTTTTATAAGGAAATAATAAGAGTATTGATTAAAGGAATTAGTGTGAGTGGTTTGGTACGATTTGGGGTTTTTATGAATATACTTTTTTGTTGTATATTATTTTTAAGTTATAATAGCTGATAGTTTTTTTAGGGAGAGATTTGCATTTGATGTAAATAAGTGATATTTGAGATTACAATATTTTTAATGTATAGTTATAAGTTATAAAAAAATATTAAAAAAGGACAAAAAACTAGAGAAACTAAAAATAATGCATATCAGTATTTACATTAAATCCATTCTACATAAACCTACTCATTATTTTATCTATTCTTACATTGAAAGCTTATAAGTAAAATACAATTTCCACATACAAAAAAACTCTATCATCTAATCTACAAATAAACCTCAATTTTTATTCTAAAACCTAATAACTTATTAACTACTTCAGACAATCGGTGTACCCGCAGCAGCTTGATTGTCAATAAAGCACTGGCCAAAGGCAATCCAAAAATATCCTTGCATGCCCCAGCTTGTGCCCCAAGAATTTGCACAAATCCAATAACTAGTCCCACTACTAACACCCCAACCAAGCATCTTAACAGCATGTGCACCTACCGAATTGCCCCAAGTATGAACATAAACCCCACTAGTATAACTCATAAAATCCTGATAAACTACAAAAATCGTCTCAACAGGTCCTGAAGACATAATTCCAGTCTGTATCGAATCAGGTCCTGAATAATAATAAACATCTGAAGTCTTATAAAAAACAGGAACACTTCCATCAGCACATTTTGAAGAACAAGTTTGATCAACACCTTGATATGGAACACAATTATAAGTTGGAATTCCATTTGTTTGTATAAAACTCCAAGCTGCATCTAATGTTCCTCCATTACACCCACTTGCTGCATTATCACAATTGACTAAGTATTGAGGTGATAAAACAACATTGATTTTCCCTGATGAACTTATACAAAGACGATCTGAAAATGCTTCAGATGCACCAAATGCCCAACATGAACCACATTTACCTTGATCGAGGATTGGATGGATACAACCTGGCCATTGAGTTCGAGAGTCAAAAGATGATGGTATTGATAAGTGAGAAAGAAGTAGACCCCATGAATAGATGTTAGATGAAGGTTCTGATGGGATAGTGTTGGCTAATGCTTTTGCTTCTCCAACTGTCATTTTACCTACCCAAGCTTTTGAAGCTACCCATGATGTTTGAACAGTGTTGATGTAATCTATTGCTGTTTGAGGAACTACTTCAGAAGTATCGTCGAGAGTAAAAGTGAACTTGCCTTGAACAAAGGAGATTAAAAGTAAAAGGAACATATTTATTAGAAATAGGATTTTAACCATTGGTTAAGTGTTTTATTAGAATTTCTTTAGTAGGGTTTTTGATTTTATAGGTGATGATGGTGGAAAATTTTTTTGGACATATTTTGTGTTGAGGTAAATGATGGAGTGTATTTGTGCTAATTTTGGGATTTGTGTGAATATTATTTATAAAATGTGTTTTTATGATATGGAGTTGGCTAATCAATTTATAATTTTATCACTTCCTAAAATCTTAACACCACCTAACCAATATAATACAAAATATTTTAATATCATCAAAAACATCACAAACCCTTAAATACTAAAAGCAACCCATAAAAATTTAGCATACAACCTAGCCTAATAACACTAAATCCTCTACCTAAAATCATCATCACCACATAACCCAGCATCTTAATCATCAAAATCTTCCAAAAAAGCTCTTCACAAAGCAAACTCCCTTAAAAAAAATACACTCTTATCCAAAAATTCCTATCAAAAATCCTCATAATCTCGACAATCCTCCTCTCTAAAATCTATCATCTGATTCTGATCAAATTATCTTATCTACCTATTCTAATGTGATCTAGTCAATGGTCTTCCTGATACAAAGACTGATCTTAAAGACTTGCATGGTGCTCTAACAGTTTCATGAAGTAATGGGAACCTAATCTTTGAGTTATAAAACTGTGCAGTATTAGATCTCTTGACCTTAGAACTAACATTAAGTGCTGTAGTACTAATAATATGAATAGTCTCAGCTCTAGCTCTATGTCTTCCAGCCATATCTTGATACATTCTTCCAACAGCTCCACACAAAGAAGTATCCCTATATTCTCTGTACATATTTGTAATTCCGTTTCTAGTTTCATAACGTATTGAAATCCCATAAGTTTTTACATGGTCAGTGTTTTTTTCCGTGATTTCTTCGACTGAGACTATTTCTCCGTGAGCTGTTTTGATTTTGTTAAGACGCTTTGTGAAGTACCAAAATCGTGACTTTGCTCGGATTTCGTCGATGGCAAAGATTCTCATTCGGTAGATAACTGGGTTTGGGTCGGTGTCTGATGGGAATTTCCTCCCAGCGACTTGATATTGCCTGAGCTTCATAGAGAGTGTGGGATCGCCTTTCACCATTTATTTGTATTTTCCTAGTCCACAGTAGTTTGGTAAGTGATACTTGAAATATTTTTAAATGAATAGAATTGAGATTGAGGTGGATAAGATTTTTAGTCTAGGATAAATTTTTTTTGGCTGAGAAGGAGTTTAAGATTTTTTCCCTAGAGTAAGAGGATTTAAATTTCTAGTTAGGTAGTGAGGTTAGGAGTTTATGAAAGCTTTTAAAAAGATATGAAAGATAAAAATTGTAATTTTTATGCCTAAATAAACTCAGAACTGTATTTAATTAGCGCCGATTTTGAGTTTTGGGACAGCAGGCTTTTTTTCTGTTTTAGGTGTTTCTTCGATTTTTTCTTTTGCTTTCTTGACATTTAGTAGTTCTCGGACTAACAGGTCAAATTCTTCTCTTAAATTCTCAACAGTTCTTTGCGTGGCTAATCTCAAGTTTTCTGCGTTGTCCAATTGAGTTCTACATAAACCTTACTTAAGTAGTTGACGAAGTTTTTTATTATCTTCTTCAAGTTTGCTTATTTTCCGGGTTATCTTTTCATCCACCACCGGCTCTTTTTTATCTTGTAGTCTCTCAGAATAAGAAGACAACGCATCTCTAGATTTTTGAAGTTGCTGGAAAAGTTGCTCACGCTGATTTAGCATTTCTTCGATTTTTGATAAAGAAAAATTACAGCGCTTAAGCTTGATGACAGCATTTTGAGGATATTCAACTTCACGTAGTGGTACTAAGGCATAAAGTTCAAAATCATTTGTATTAACACCAAGGTTTTCTGCACACTGTGAAACAATTGTATTATAGTCATAGGATGATATGGCAAAAGCTGGAGTTAAGATAGAACAATTCAACATTTTTTTATTATATGAAATAAAGATTATTGTTGTGAGTTTTTAGATATGAATAGGGTATTAAGAGATGTGTAGAGAATATAATAGGAAATAAGGATTTTAATGATAATAAAAGTATGAAGTTGGGAAGATTTAAAAGGGAAGTTAAGAGGGAAAAGAGAAAATTTGAGGGTTTATTGTAGGTTTGATATGAGGATAAGCTTTTAGAGTATAGTGGATATTTTGCTTTTGGTTATAGAGGAAATTGGGATTACTTGTTTTATTTTGATGGAAATTTGGGTTTGGGATTAGGATTTTAGATGATGTTTTTATTAGAAATTTCTATCTAATAAAGATTTTGAGTAGGATATTTTTTAGATATATTGAGATATAATTTGGGTTGTAATTTTATAAATGAATTATACTGAAACTGAGGATAATGTGATTGTTAAAAAAACACTGACCTATTCGAGGATTAAGTTTAGCAAGCCTGAGACAATAAAAGTTCAAGAAACTCCCCAACATGAACCGCAAGCTCAAAAAATCCCCCAAAATGAGCAGAAAGCTCAAAAAACTCCTCAAGAGGAATCAAAAGCTCGAAAAAATCCCCAAGATGAATCGAAAGTTCAAAAAACTCCCCAACATGAACCGAAAGCTATAAAAAGAAAAGTGGATGAGTCTACAAAGCCTTTGAAGAAAATAAAGTTCTATTCTAAACCTCAGTATGATTTTATTGATTCTCAAGCTGAAGGAATTACCCCTTGTATAAATCAAAAAGTTCAATCAAGGACAAAAGGTCAGCTTTCTAGTGCATTTTCTACTTTTGTAAATAGAAATCCAACATGCAAAATAAAAGTAAAAGTCTTATCTGTTAAATCAGAATATGGGACTTTGTATATATCTGTAGATGTAGGGCAGACTGAAATTCCAAAGATAAGAGGCAAAATGACGTTATTGTATAGAGGAAATTTAAAACTTAGCAATACTCTTACGGTAAATGATCCAAAAGTTGTAGTAATTGATAATACTGAGTATCTTTTTGCTAAGGAGGTTATACCAGTACAATAATATTCACATTTAATTAAAGAAAATAGTATGTAATTTTGTAATACTATATAAAATGCTTATTTTCTCTTCTGATTAATTATCTCATTAAAAAAAGTTAAAATTATTATACCGAATAGATTCCTTATCTATATCAAACTCCAAAGCCGAAAATTTATTTTCGTAGCAAACTATTACGATAAACTATTCTTACATTTTTTCTTATTAATTTTTCAACTAAAAACTCTTAGCTGCTTGTAAACTCCTATGCAATAAGATTATAAAACCTTATCTTTTTCAATCCCATACCTAATAATAATTCTCATCCTACCTCAAAAAAAGACTCTTAAAAATCTTATTTATATTCGCTTATAAAATATATGTTCGAGCAAAGCCATTTCTACCCAAGTCACATCAGAGATTTGATAAGTGAGTTGCAGGCAAATATGTTCGGCGACTTAGTTCTAATGAAATATTATAACAAAACCATATCCGACCCTATCCTATCTCGTATTTACATGATGTTAAACTACCCTGAATTCCAAAAGATACCAAGTGAGACTATAATTAATTACATAATGAATGAATACATGATAGACTTCCCATCTATCGACGCTGATAACGAAAGGTTTAAAAGGAACTTTACTCATACATTTTACGAAAATCAAATCGGACTTTTATCTCATCCAAATGAACTCAACCACGAAGATCAAAAGCATATTTCCTTTGAATCTACCCAATTAACCAGACTAAAAAGTCAAGAAATAAACACTTCTTCAATAATAACCTCATGTCGTACAAAAGCTCCTAAAACAACTTTAAGGTCCAAAAATGGACTAAAAGTCTTAAGTTGGAAAGTTAAAGAAATTGTTGAAAGACTTGGAAGTAGTTCTTATCAAATAGTTGCTGATTGTTTAGTTAAAGAAACTGAAGAACTTGAAGGTGATACAAAAGATGAAAAAAATATTAGAAGAAGAGTTTATGATGCACTTAATGTCCTTATCGCAGTTGGAGTATTAACAAAAAATGGTAAAAAAGTAGAGATAATGAAGAAAAATATGAATCCTGCTATAGATAAAATAAAGAAATTAAAAGAATTATCTGAGAAATATTTGATGATAAGAGGGTTGATTGAGAGGAATAAAATGATGAAGAAAAGTTTACAAACTTTGCATTTACCATTTAATGTTATTGTTGTAGGGGAAAAAAATGATAAGTCGGTAAAAGTTGTGACTGATTTTCAGAAGATGAATGTTAGTGTGAAGATTAATCAGGAGTTTGTAATACAAAATAGTGATGAGGTGATTAAAAAGGTGAATATTGATATTAATTATTCTTGGCTGCCTATTGAACTTATATCGCTGTTTAGTATTTACTTTTATGTGTGAAGGGGTTTTTAAATTAAATTAACTCAAGTGCAGGCTTTCGTAGATTGGTTTTGTCATTTTTGAGTTGATTTTGTGTGAAAAATAAAATGTTTATATAGTGAGATCTTTTAAATAAATAAAAATCAAAGGTTTATGTAGTAAAAATAGGATATTAAATGGTAGTGATAAAAATCCTACAAACTACATTTCCCATTTCTAATCCTAGCATAAATCCAAAAACTTTCAGCNTTATATAAAAATCCTACAAACTACATTTCCCATTTCTAATCCTAGCATAAATCCAAAAACTTTCAGCAAAAAATCTCTGCATAAAAAAAAGCATATTTCCATGTAAAACCTCATAAGTATTGCCATAAGAATAATTTTGCTAAGCTAAACCTGATAAATATGTCTACCATTGAGGTGATTATCCCTGACTTACTTAAGCGAATCAACCAAGAAAAGCAATCAAACATAATAAACATCCTAACCCTAAGTCCTCAAATTAATCTAAAAGAACATCAGATAATCCTAATGACTTCAGAAGGCCGGATATTATCAAAATGTCTTCCTGTATCAGAGCAAATATCATCATCAGAAAAACTCATAGTCTTTAACAAATCAGAAATCAAAATCGATTGTTCTGTCCCAAGAAAATCCATAGACTCTTCAAACAATTTATCATTTGAAATCAATTATCAAGAACCTTTTGATTTTTCTAGCATCAAAATCCCATTTGAAAGAATCCCTTCAATAGATGAAAATCTTTTCAATAACTCAGAACGTGCATGGCAAATGTCTGCGGTTTATAAACTCTCTATGAAAAGACTTACAAAAGTTAAAAAAATGATCGAGATACGCTTTTCAGCTGCAAAAGCTCTATTAAAAAACCTAGAATTATACTCAAAAAGCTTGTTTGGGGAGATTAAGAATTTAAGTAACCAAAGTTCTGTGTTGCTTGAAAGTATTAAAGTTTCTTATAATGCATTTGAGTTATGTTATAGAGGATTTTTAGCTATATTGCCTGAATCGTTAAAAAGCGAACTTGATAGTTCGGATTATAGTAATTTTGGTCATAATATCGATGGGAAAATCAGTTCAACTAATATGAAAATACTTAAAAACAAAGAAATTTTTAATGATATAGACAAATTTATAAGTAAAAGTATTGAGGATATGAAAACAACTTATGGGGATAATATAGTCTCACTTGATAATTTATATTGTAACAGTTTGAGTTTTGAAGAACTGTTTGGAGAATGTCATACAATTGTTTTAAATTATGAGATTTTTAGAAGTTATTTAGATGATATACTAAATAGAAGAATTAGTAACTCTGAAATTTTGGATGTTATTGAAAAATATGAGTCTATTTATAAGAATGATATACTAGCATTAGAGAAAATTGATGAAAAACTAACTGATGTTAATGAACAAGATGAAATACTTGATGAAATATGCCAAAAAGTTCAAGGGGTTTATAAACAGATAGTTAGCAATTGTGTTAAATATGTAAACAAATTGAAATATGACCTTCCTAAACTTAAGAAAAAAATCGAGTCTTTGAAAAGTTTAAAAAAATTCCTCGAAGTTCCTGCAAGGTATAAAGAAATACTCCAAGATGCTGAAACTGAAAGCTGTCGATCTAATAAAGAAATGGAAAAAATAAATAATTACTATATAAACATGTGCAAGTGGAGAATAAAAGAAAGTATAATGAAAGATACTTTTATAAATAAATATGGGAAAATACTCCCTAAACAAATGTATCAAGAAATTTGTAAACCTGAAGCTTCAAGGATGAATGTTAGAAGTGCTTTGAATTTATATGAAGGAAATCAGAAATCAGAACAAGAACTTAATTCTATGAGTGAAGAAAATCTTATTATGTATTATGAAGGACGTCTTGCTACTATTGATGAAGAAAATCGGAGGAATTATGAAGCTAAAAAAGATGAGGAAAAAAATCTTATTGAGCATTATGAGTATTTGAATGAATATAAAGAAAAAATTGAAAATGATAATTTTAGACTTGCAGAGAAAATATATGAGTTATCTAATGAGCTTAATATAAGTTCAAATAGTGCTGGGTCAGAAGCTTGCAAGTTTTATAGGAAAAATGTGAAAATCATTAAAAAAGCAGAGGATGATGAAAAAATTATGTTTGAACAAGAACTTAATGAAGCTTTGAAAAAACAAACAGGTCTTATGAGGATCCTCGACAATTAAATAAACCTTTTCATATCTCATCTTAAAAAAGCATTAATAATAATATTAAATGGGGAACTGCTGCAACAACAATTTTCAAGATGAAAGCCAATACTCAATCTTAATGGAAAAAGTTGGTAGTTCCATTAACCTCTTAAGCCCTCCAGCAATCGACACTATATCAAGTTCAGATTCTCAAGTTATATCAAATATATCAGAAAAACGTATTCAAGAAATTTTAGTATCAGAAAAAGACACATGTCCAGGTATTAAAGAAGATGCTTCTATAACAAACCAAACTCCTGAAGAAGGGTATTATAAATGTATGTGTGGATCTTTTTATATATGGAAAACTGATATTGTATTTTGGCATTATGAAAAATTCGGTGACTGGAACATTCGCTGTGATTTTTGTTTGAGTTACTTTTCAAAATCAGCTTGGAAGTGTAAACATTGTGAGAAAATTATGTGTAAAGACTGTGGGATTAATGAAGGTATGCAAGCTTGTATAGAAAACTGTGTTAATTCACATGAACTTTTATGGACTCCAAATTCTCATGTATATAATAAAAGTGTTTATTTATGCACTTTGTGTAAGAAATATAGAAAAGAGCCAAGTTGGAGTTGTAGAGGATGTGAATATTATATGTGTTTACATTGTGGGATACAAAAAGGGTTGAAACCAAACATCAATTTATTAGTTTGCAAAGAAAAAAAACCTTTGTTTCATTATAAAAGGTCTGAAATTGCTTTTGTTTGTAATAAATGTAATGAAGTTTCTTATAAAAACTCATTCAGTTGTAACTCATGTGATTATTCTATATGCACTCATTGTTCAGAATCAATTTTAGCTAGTATGATTACCCATCCTGGGTTTAAATGTAGGAAAAATCATGATTTTTGTGTTATGAAAAATAAAGAGTTTATTGAAAATAAAGGCAAAATGTGCAGTTGCTTGAAATGTGATAATGTTTTTGATAAGTTTGGATATTTATGTGGAGAATGCTCTGAAGGATATTGTTTAAAATGTGGAGATGATATTATTAAAACTATTGAGGATTATAGTGGGATAAAATGTGGTAAAGGGCATTGTTTGTTTTGGAATCCCAGTATTGATAATGAATCTGGGAATGTATGCATGGTGTGCTGGAAAAAAAGTTTTTGTGGGTGTTTTAGATGTGAAGAATGTGAGATTAATGTTTGTGTTGATGATATATCAAGAATTAATTAAAAGTTTATGGAGAAGAGTTTTAGGTTATAGGAAAATGTTTGTGGGTTGATAGGTTTATTAGATTTATAAAGGAATTTTTAAAGACTTATTGCTTTAATTTTTTGTGTCTAGCTTTAAGCATTTTTTCTAACTTTAATTGACTTAAAATAACACCTAATTATCAAATAAAATTCATTTTATTCATCCTAATATCAAACTATTTCAACTATATAATCATATCTTCAAATAAATAATTTATTATAATTTTAATAAAATCCTTATCTCAATACAAAAACTGCATTACTCATAAGCTTTTCCCTATACATCATAATTTTAATCAACTTCTCATATCTTTCATTAACCTCTTATAACAAATAAATAATATAATATCTATTTCATATCATCTATAATAAACTTATAAAAAATGCCTGGCAAAAAGAAACCCACAACCAAAACAGACTCTCCTCAAAAATCTTCAACCCCAAAACCTGATCCAAACCATAACATAAAACAAGCACCTACAATCAAAGAAAAAGATTATAGTACAGCTTTTACTTTATTACTTCATCCACAATTAGAAGATTTAGATTTACGTATTGAATCAAGGCAAAGACTGCTTGATTCAGTTTCTAGCAAAGAAACACATTTGATATCTAAAGCTATACAAAAATATATTAATTCAATGCTTATAAAAACCCAAGAATTAAACCAAGAAATCTTAAAACTGAAAAAGGAAAAAAAGGAAAATGTCAATCAGCAGAAACTATCGAAAGTTTATGAAGAGATTTATGAGGAGGGAAAGATTAAAGAAACTATTGAGGAAGATATAGCTGAAAAACAAGAGATGATGAAAAAAGCTAATACTGAATTTATTGCCAATAGGGAAAAGTTGGAAGAGGAAATTAGTAAGCATTTGGATAAACATGAAGCATTGAAAATGGAGATTATTTTGAAGGATTTAGATATACAGGCTGTTAAAGATAACATAATGCAAATCTCATCTCAAATGAACATCATGAAAGAAATAAACTCGAAATTCAATGAAAAAATCGAAAAAATCAACGACCAAATCGGCCCATCAAACAAACGCGTAGTCGAAGCTACAGTGCAAATCGAAAACGCCCAAGAGGTCAAAAACCGTATTTCCGAATTCCTTAGTATTCATCTTTTAAATGTAAAAAAATCCCTAAAATACTATAAGCGTTTTAAACGAATTCACAAATTTTTTACCAATAAAGAAAAAGATTTAAACATTTTAAAAGATATAGAAGGAAAAATAAACGAAGCCCTTGATGTAGTGCCAAATTTCCAAAAAGAAGAATCAGCCCAAAACTTAGAAAAAATCCTAAAATCCCTAATTGTCCCTGCTAAAAAGCTTGAAAAAAGACCAATTGAAGAAAAATCATTAGAAAACTTATCTCAATATAAACTTCATCTAATACAAAACGAACTGAAATTTAAAGAAATAGAAATGAAAAGCAAAGAAAAAAAAATCCCAATAAAAGAATCATGGGTTTTAGAAATAAACGACAGAATAAAATCTAATAACGAAGTCTTCCAAGAAAGGATTGGATATTTATCGAAACAAGCTGAATTCTATAAAAACCAGACAAATGGTCTGATGAAAAAATCAGAAGATATAAACGCTGAAGCTAGTAAAAAAGAATCCGCAATAGAAAAGTCTAGGAAAAAACTAGCAGAAAACCAAGAGAAAATTGAGGATCTCACAAAGAAAAATCAAAACACAACAGGGATAACTGAAGAACTTAAAACTAAAATTGCTGAGATTAAAAAATCATTATATAAACCTGTAGATTCTTCAGTTTCATCAATGTCAAATCGAGAAAAACAAATTTCTCGACTACTTTTACAACTTGATGTACTTAAACAAGAAATAAATACTCGAGATACAGAAATTGTTAATAAACATAAAGAGAAACAAAAAGTTGAAGATAAATATGAGGTTCTCAAACAAAAAATGCAGAAACTTAGTTCAAAAATGAAGTCAATTGAAGCAGAAATTTTAGCTAAAATAAACGAAGAAATTGAGGTTAAGGATAAACAAATTGAGATATTGAAAGAAATGCTAAGAGGAAGCCATGCTGATCTAAAAGTCAAAAAAGTTGTGTTATCTAATTATAAATCGAAACTAGCCACCTTATAGTATAAGGGATAATTAATAGGAAAATCTGATTTAAGTTTTGTTTTTGGGAAATTTTATTATTTACACTAAAATATCATACATCATTTTCTGCCCAAAGCCTAAGACTTAAGAGATTTAATAATGCTTTTGTAGCTAATAATATGTTTTAATTATGAGTATTGAGGATTTGTTTTATATATTTTTATTATAACCTATATCCAAACTTGAAAAAAAAAAAAGCAGGTAATATATATATCAAGTTTAATATTAAATACTAATTGTAAAAATTCTTAAATCAGTAACAATAATTAAATCACACATAAAAAACTTAAAAATTGTAAAAATCTTCAACAAAACATTCCTCTATATTAAAATCTTCTCATCCACATCTATTTTCACATAAACTCTTTACCCAATACCCAAAACAATTATTATACACCAAAACTTACTTGCATATTCTTTATCTCCATTACCATTATCTCAAACTTAACCATTTCCAAAAAAAAAGCTTATAATGTTTAAGTGTAAAGAAGAAAACCTAAAAGAAGTTTTTGATGTTCTAGATCGAGACCACAATGGTTATCTTAATGCTAATGAATTCTCAACAGCTGTTAGGGTTATTGGGCTTAACCCTACAGAAGCTGATATAAAAGAAATTCTTGAAGAAGCTGATAAAGATTTTGATGGGGTTTTAAATTTTGAAGAATTCGTAGGCTTATATAAAACTATCAAAATAGGCAATGAAAAAAACGCTGAAGACATACTTGGGCTTTTTAATAAATGCAAAGAAAACGCTGATGGGTTTATAACAATAGAAGAACTTAAAGAAATTTTATCTGGAGATGGTGAACCATTATATCAAGAAGAAATAAAAAGGATTATAAAGCATTTTGATAAGAACAAGACTGGGAAAATCAATGTTGAAGAACTAATTAAAGGACTTTTAGAATAATTTCATATGAAAAAAAATAGTTTTTTTTTAAGAGTTCTGTGATTGTGTAATAAAGGTTTTATGTTTACAGAATTAGCATAGGCTTTTTGGGTATTTTTGACATGAGCTTTAAAGTTTTATTAGTATTTTTATATATGATTTAAAAAATTAATATTTTCCTTGATGTTTAGATTATTAAGAAGTTTTATATGTGTATTAATAAATTTTTGTTGCATTTTATGGATTTTCTAAGTATTAGTTGTTGGTTAGCATAATAATCATGGGCATGATATTCGTCAAATATGTCTGAGATTCTTCATAAACACTTTAATTTTAAGTTTTTGTTTATTTGTATTTACAGATTTTTATCTATAGGATTGTAGTATTGATAAATGACTAGACTTGCTAGTTTTAATAAACTTTTGCTTGCGGTGATGAAAATTAAAAATTTTAAAGCGAAAATTTTGATTTTATTTATTCTTGAAAAGTTTCTTACGGTGAGCCTGTGAAAGATTTTATTTCAGAACCGAAGAGCCGAGTTGGTTTATAAAATTATTCGAAAAGTTAAGATTTTAAGTTTTTGAACTGCAAAGTTTTCACTAAGCCAAATTATTTTATTTCCTGTTGATCCTCAGAAAAAAGTTTTAATAGTTTTTTTTAATTTTTTACAATCATAAGCAAGGCTAATAATATAAGAAAAGGTGTCCTTTAGTGGATTTTTCAATTGAATAAACCTAATTAATCAAAAAAATTTTTCAAGAGTTTGCTTTAAAAAAAATCGTCAAAAATAAGGTTTTTTTAGCATATCACAAAAGCCCAAAATATCCTTCAGCTTAAAAAAATCAGAGTTTCTACCTAAGCTTATTTAATAAAATCTATCAAATATAATTGTATTTGAGTTTCTTATACCATGAAAATTTAAAGCTTTTCTAGAAAAATTCCATAAACATTTTCCATATTAGAACACCTTTTCTAAGTCTTATTATACGATAATTCCAGTAATATTTCCAGCCCAATCCTAATTAAATTAAGTCATTTAGATTTATTTGAAATAACACAAGAAACTAGTAATATATAATAAATAAGTTAAAAATTGTATAGCATTAAAGAAGTTTATCATATAATCAAACCTAAAAAAAATAGGAAATTTACTTAGATATAAGCGATTGACATAGATTTGATTATAAAAGAATTTATAAATCTGAAAGTATTTGCAAATTATTCACAACTTGCAAGATAAAAAATATTCTAGAGTTTATTAGAAAAAAAGCTGGAAAGTATAAATTATTTAGAATCCTGGTCTGTAATCCTTTGGGTAATGAATTAAACTCTGATTAAATTCAGGTATACAATTATACTTAGTAATGGTGTTGAATTACGAAAAAAATTAAACTCAAAAATAAGTATAAAGTGTATTTCAAAAGATTTATAAGCGATATCCCCTTGATTTTATATATGATTCACCAACTAAAATTGTATGATTATTTAGAACCTGTTCTTGAAAGCTTTTTATTAATTAAACTAGTTTTATCCTATCACTTTTCATTCTTATACATTTCAAGTTAATCAGTGAATAACTTGCGAAAATATGGTGAGGCAACATTACAAATTTTTGGCAAATAAGCCCCACTAATTACAAATAAAAAGTCTTGGCGACAAACAACTCTCTATCTCAAATCACAAAACTTAACTATTTGTATAAAAATTACTAATACACCTTCTAAATTACTGGTAAGATATAATCTTGGCTTCTCTTAATCAAAGGTAGAGTAAAATCCATCATATCCTTAGGATTTATTTCCTCTTCAATATCTTCTTCTATATTAGATAGCTATATAGTCCTTACCTTAAAGCTTACAACAGATGATCTATTGACTATATTCTTAATAGCAACATGTATTCTTTTATGAGCTGAATGTTGACTTCCATGACGAAATCTAAGCCCACATCCAGGCTCTCTACACACATAAGGTGTCTGATTAGTGTGGATAAATTCATGTTCCTTTAGGTTTTGCTTAGAAGACAGGATTTTTTTGCAATGTACACATTGGAATTTTTTATTTTCAGTATGAAAAGCCTCTTCGTGACGCTTGAGATTGCACCGATTTTTGTATTGCTTAAAGCAGCCAGGGAATTGGCATATATATGAATCCATTATATAACCACCATGATTTTTTCCTATTAAGACTTTATTAAATTATAACTTAAAGGGGTGAAAGATCAAATATTTCTAAGAAACTAAAAAAATCAGGGTAAGTAAATTGGGTCAAATGGGAAAAAAGGTATGAGAACTTTAGATAAGATACGTTTTGATTATGCAATTTGAAGTAAAAATAAGTTGATTAATGGTATTGAAAAACTGTGTCAGTTTTATAATTAGTTGGCAGAAGTTATGATTTTTTTTCAATTATCTTGTGAAACTGACTGGAATAAGTAAGGTATATACTTTGATTTTTGAAAATGGAATAATGTAAATTTGTTATACGTGATTTTTATATATACAATTAATTCAAGTCTAATGATGAGAACTTTAAACTTTTATAGATGAGAGCTGATAGTTAATCCATAAAAAGCTGAATATGATTAATTTCTCAGAATTACTTTGGTCGTAAATTGAAGGATGAATAAGTGAATGCTTTGAGATGGGTTTATGGGTCTATTTTTGACCTTTTCTTTACAAGGATGGCCATTCTGTATGGATATAGATTAAGTGATAGATATCCGTTCTGACAATATGATAATTATTACATTTTATATATATGATATTTAATATTCTGATCTTTGATGGAATAAATAGTTCGGGAAATTGAAAATACCAAAGANATTTCACTGATATTTAATATTCTGATCTTTGATGGAATAAATAGTTCGGGAAATTGAAAATACCAAAGAAATTCTCATAAAAACCTTAAGATTTAATCTAAAAGTTTTAGTAAGACTTTATGGATATTCATAGTAAAAAAATATCATTATTAAGCATCGAAGTTGCAATAAATTTTATAAACTTATAGATTGATCTAATATAAAATTTATGTTACATACAGTTAATACATAATTTTTCAATGTTTTTTGAAATATTTTTATTAGAAGTTAGTAGAAAATTTTGATAAAAACTCGAGTTGTAAAAATTACCCCCAAAAAAAAATAAGTAATTTTCCGATACAAAATCCTATAATTATGATGATTTTTTTATAGAAAACTAAGATAAAGTTATGAAAAACCAAATTCAGTACAAGAAAAAACTCAGTTTGCCGAGATTCAAGGCTTTAAAGAAGATGGTGAAGCCATTTAGCAAATTTTGATGATAGATAAAAATAAAGACTACCATATGATAAATTATGATATAATTCTAACTAAGTTATATCAAGGAATTTGATATTAGGAAGAGAGGTTAAAACTCTTTTATAGGGGTAATTAATAATTATTATCAATATCATGAGATATGAAGTTTCGTATAAAGTATAATAATATGAGTTTAAGATCAAAAATATTATAAGAAAATTTGGTTTCTTGGCTTGGTTTAGCTTTTAAATAGTTTTTGGGTTTATGAATTGTTTTGAGTTCCATTTAAAAACTCTGATTATATATGAATAACATGATATATGTTATTTTTATATTAGGATAAAAATAGGATTTAGTTTTTTATTTTGAAGATATAAGCCATATGAGTTTTTTGGTCTGTATTAATAAGTTATACATAAGTTTTATATTGAAACTATGTTTGAAATTTATAATAAATATAACCGCTTTTATACAATATTCTTATTTTATATGTATATTTAGGTATGAAAAGAATATAGTAAAATGCTTGTATTTATGTTTCTGATATTTAGAAAATTGTAATTAGTGTTAGAGTATTTTTTTTATTTATATATAAAAAAAACTATTGGCAAAAAAAGAATAAAGTCAAAATAACAATAGTACTACTTATAAGCAAGATAAAATATTGAGAAATGCTGTATGAAATATAAGCTTATTATAAATTTATACACAAACTTTTATGTAAAAGATTACAACTTCAAAAAAAAAAAAAGACTATACTTTCCTCCAATGTTCAAATTGCACTTAAAGCTCTAAATATAAAATTCTTGTACTTTAAACTCAATTTTCTTTAGAATACACATCAAAAAACTTCAAGATAGATTTAAAATCTTTATTAAAACATCCATCCCACCTTTAAAAACCATAACTCGAATATAAAAGCATCATAATTATTATAGATAAAATTCATAAAATCGGCTTATCGAAATTATATTTTATTTCACATATATTATTCTATAAATAAATTTGTATTCCAAGTATCAGAAGTAAACTTATTTATTCTTGTGATATTATTTTCTTATGTTGTATAAGGCTTAAAATCCGGATATGATTTGAGTTCAAATAACTTTTCTAAAGACCTTTTTGCCTGTGGGATGATGAATCCAGTTCATTTGGGATAATTTGAATTTTTCCAAGCTTTCATAGCGAAAATCTAGGGTTTTTACACAAAATTAAGATCTTTTGTTTACATTTTCCAAACCTTTCTCTTTTAAAATCTTCTTGACTCCTCCATAGATACTCAAAAACTTGTTATATTTTTTAGTATCGCATAAACATTCGCTTGTTCTTAATGGGATTATCAGAAAGTATTTTGGGTTAATTTTACCTATAGTTTGATTAAATATAATTTCAAGATAATTTTGACTGAAATATTCATGTCAATCACTTTGAGTCTTAACACTAAACCTTATAAGCATTTAATCAATGTGTATAATAAAAAAACCAAGCTAGTAAACAATAATTTTTACTAAAACATTTTATTGCACCATTATCTCTATCTCCTCACCCAAACTACTTTATTCCAACCTAAAATAATCCTATTCACAAATTTACTACCCTAAAACCTAATTTCCTTCCACCTTCTTATCATTCCACTTAAATCTTTTCATCATCTCTCTTTAAATTTTCTCATAATCTCCCTTTTATTTCTCCCCAGCCCTTATCCGAAATTGTTTATTATAAAATTAATCTAAAACTTTCCAACTTTTATATTTCCAATCTATCTTTAATCGTCTAAATTCTTTAAAATCCTTCACTTTTTTTAATCAAAAATTATCTTACTTAATAATACTTTCGGTAAATTCAGATAGCCATTAGCTTTTTAAACAAATTCTTTTGTTTTTCATTCTTAAACCAAAGTCCTAAAAATTATTTCGTTTTGCATAGATTAAAACTTTTTATGAGTGAATGAAAATACAGCGAAATTCTAAAGGTAAATAAAATGATGGAAAAATCAGATAATAAATAAGATGTCAATGAACAAATACCAAGATCTCAAGTTTCGTCACAACTCAACTAGATCTTTTACTGTGTTTCCTAGTATTAAACAAGCTCCTTCTACTGTTTGGAACACTCTAAGAGGACTAGAAAATGGGAATTTTAGCATCTTATTTGAGACATCTAAGGGATTTTTAGATTCCTTGAAAAATTTACAGGAAAGCAAACCACAAAACCATGAGTTTGCGATTAAAAGCAAGTTAAGTTTGGGTGATCATGGTAAGGATTTAACAAATGCTACTTCACTTATCCCATCTACCACAACAACAGATTCATGCTTTTTAAAATCCCAAGACAAAAAACCAGACCATCATTCAATCTTTCATAGTAACTCTTCAGATTCAAAACATTTTAACAATCTTAAAAGAACTAAAACCATAAGCGACTTTTCAGCTAAACAAAACGAGATTATAAACTCATATTTAACTCCAAGAGATATTGAAAATAAAAAATTCAAACCTTTACCTGAAATTACTGTAAAAGCTGCATTACCTACAGATAGAGAATTTTCTAAGCTTATAGAAAATTTAAATGAGGTTGTATCGCCAAAGAACATTAAAATTCACACAATTCTTCAAGAAAATGAACTTACTGAGGTGATTATATCTGAAAGTAAAATGAGATTTTTTAAAGTTTATATGAAGAATAAAAAAGTTCCACTTTCAATAAAAATAAAAAAAAACAAGGGAAAACTATATACATATGCATCTACAACTACACAGGAGCCAGGGACTACGAATTATGAAAAATGTTTTATGTCGGATTATTTTGAGATTAGAGATTCTAGTACACTTTTTAAATATGATGTATTGTACTTAGGCATAAAAGCATTTGAGGACAGTCAGTTTAAAATCTCAATCGCATTTGGACATCAAGTCAACAGCCTTCAAGAACTAAAAAAACTTAAACGACAATCAGTAAAAAGAGTCCTACAAGAATCAATGGAAATCGATGAAATAGTCGAAGAAACAACTAAAGAAATTATCAAACCCGAATCCAAAAGCAAAAAAAACTTTATAGCAGTAAACAAACATAAATCTGCAGACTTAATCGATAAAGTTAATGCGTTCACAGTCCGTGCCACTGACTGGAAAACCCGTCGTGAGCAGATCCTCCAAAAGAAAAAAAAACTTATCGAAATAAAAAAAAACAAAGCTTTAGATTCAATAAACAAAAGAACCCTCAGATTGCAAATGGAAAAAATTAGAACACAAGAATCTCAAGCCAAAGCTGAAAAAAATCAATTTTCATGTAACTGGCTTGCATTAATAGCTTTTTTTTCATGTACTCAAGCAGTTATTAATATAGTAAAAACAGAGAAAAATCGACGTTTAAGAAGGATTTCAATGAATTTAAAAGCAATGCAGATCCAAACTGTCTATAAAAACTATACTCTTAACCTAAAACCTGATGAAGCTGCTTTGTATAGAGCGAGAAATTTATTAGCTTTTTATAGAGGAAATACAAAAGATATTGAAAAACGCTTTGTGTATGGTCGTGATGTAATATTTTCGATAACACAAGCATCACATGCTCAAGTTGTGTTTAGAAAATTCTCACATTTTTATAAAAGTGTTATAAAAATCCAGAGAAACACTAGGAAATACTTATCGTTAAAAGAAAGACGTATGAGAAAACTGATCAAAATTTGGGGTGCTATATGCGAATGTATGCTTTTTAAAAAAGGGAGTAAGAAAGAAGATAGAAGAAGACAAAGTCTTAATATTGTAGCTATACCAGTGCATATAAGAGATAAATTTCTTCAAGATTATTATAGGGAATGTATGCTGAGATATAGAAAAAATTTAAGAGAATATATTAAGACAATAAGAAATTTGTCTGAAATTAAACTTTTTAAGACTGTTGTAGTGCATATGTGCAATAACAAACCGCCAAAGTTTCAATATATTCCTACTACAAGTGAAATGGAGAAAATTATAGAAATTTCAATAGTGACTAGACTTTAATTTTTTTATAGTAGTATTTTATGAATTATTTAGATAAAAAAACTATATTTATTTTAAATCACTTCAAGTTACATCATAATCCTCATATCTCATCATAATCCCCAAACTTTCATATAAAAAAAATATCAAAACTTTTCTTCTAAAGCCCAAAACCAAAACCTTTAAATCATACTAAAAAAATCAAAACCTCTCCAATTCACAACATAAAAATCATATATTTTAACTAACACTTATTAATTTTTGCAGCAGGATTTTTTTTTCTTCCCTCCTTTTCCAACCCTAACATTAGCTGCATTTCCAATAATCTCATACAATTTCCTTCTATAAATTTCCCAAGCCAAATGCATAACAGTCTCATTAACCCGTATATTATTCTTAGCACTAGTTGGAAAAAATGTTATGCCTAATTCCCTAGCTAAATTTTCTCCCATTTCTTCTGGAACTTTAGAATCAGCTATATCACTTTTATTACCAATAAGTACTAAAGCTATATGCTCACTTGCATGTAATTTAATAATTTCAACCCAAGACCGGACATTATCAAAACTTTCAGGTCTTGTACAATCATAAGCAACAATAATACCCATAGCTCCAGAATAATAAGTTTTTGTTATTGTTTTAAAGCGTTCTTGACCTGCTGTATCCCAGATCTGTAGTTTGATTTTAGCATTATCAAGTTCAACAATTTTTGTTTTGTAGTCAATACCTATAGTAGGGATATGGCTTAAAGAGAAACTTTCATCAACGAAACGTAAAAGAAAGCAACTTTTGCCAACACCTGAGTCACCAAGGATGAGGAGTTTAAACATATAGTCGTATTCAGAGGCCATTTTTATGATATAATGATAGATATTTTTATGAAATATCTATGGAAGAAGGATATAAGTAGGGTTGATGCTTTTATAAAATATTTAAAGGATATGTAAATTGTACGGTTGATTTTGTTGAGAGACTAGAATTTATGGATTTTTTTTTCTCATGTGTTTTGATTAAGGTATATTTAGAGATGATAGGATTAATGAGAAAGGATTTGAATAGTTTTTTGTATGTTTTGGAATATAAGATGTCATTGAGAGGGTTTTTTTATATGATTTTGTATAGATGTTGATGTTGGGAATTTTTGGGATTAGGTAAGGGTTATGAGGTTTTTGGTAGTTGATATGAAGATGATTTTTGTTTGAAGATTTTTATGATTTGTGGTTTTTATATGTTTTTTAGATTAAGATTCTGTGTTTTTTGTCAAGTAAATTAAGTTAATAACTACTCGCATTTTATTATATACATCATTTTATATTAAAAAAGTGTTGAAAATTGTTGTTTTTAATATTTTCATCTAAAATTATCCTTTCTTATCAATATTAAAACTTCAAGAATTTTGATTTTTTATTCAAGGCGACTAATTAAGAAAATTACCCATATACATAATTAACTGTCTTTTTAAATATAATTTTCATTCTAAGTTCTAATAATAAAACTAATTTTTATTATATAAATCCTCATACACAATTTCAACTATTCCCTACTATTAAAAATTATAATTAATATTTTCCAATAGAATCTTGCAATTATCCTTTGTCTATAATTTCTATCTTCAAACTAATCCTAACCTTATAAACAACATAATAAATTGATATAATTTTCTTAAGAATATTTATATTATCTTATAACACTATATAAAAAACTTCTTTCTTTAAATGTCTTTTTCTTCAACCATGCATATAATTTGAAATAAAGTTTATAAATAATGGAAGGAACAGAAACCTTAATTTTATTAGAAGAAGTCCTAGGAGGTAAGATACACGATCCTAAGATATATGCTACAAAGACTAGTACATTGCATTTAATGCTTGCAAGTAGTCCAGCTTGTGTAGTCAGAGCTTCTGGTATGATCGCTACAAGGCTTAAACAACAGAAAAAAATCAATGATGATAACTATAATGCATTCCAGAAGTATATCCAAGAAATCCTATCTGGTAAAAGGCCAAAATCTTTACAGTTAGCACATAGTGGATATACAGATGATTTGGCTCAAAAAGCAAGTAAGCTCATCTTTGGCCTATCCAAACTTCAAAAGCTCTACACATACACGCTCTTATCTTCATTTTTCTCTCTCAAACTCTATCAAGCAAAATTCTCAGTCTCCTCAGCCAACAAGCACACCTCATGTTACAAATTCTTCATCCTCTTATCAAAAAAATACCAAACTTCAACCAAAAAATTCTTTCAAACCTGGAAATACTACAAACCACCTAAAGAAAAGCCAGTCTCAGGAAAATTCCGGGAACGTCAACTTAAATACCAATGCATAAGAAAAATCCTCCGATTAATCAAACCATCATTTGAACCAATAGCATATTGGAGATGGAAAATCAAAATAAGCGACTACAAAGAAATAAAAATTAAATTCATAAAAGCAATGACAATGTCAGAAAGGCTTCTAAGGTTTTCTTTAAAAAAAAACCACTTCCGTAAATGGAATTTCGTCAATACCAAAATGAAGAAAATCTCGAAATTTAGACTAGGCCGGGCTTTGAGTATAGCAAAAACAAAGTATTTTTTCTTAAACTTTTTGACTATTCTCAAATGGAAAAATTCTATAAAAAAGCCTCAGAAAAAAGAAATTGGGCTTAATTTACAGAAATCTTCTAAACATAAACTAAGGGCATGTAAGTCGGATACAAGATCAAAAGAGAAGGTTTTAGGGAATGTTATAAGAATAAGTACAGTTAGATATCAGTGTTTAAAACACACATCATTTATGAGGTTTTATTTTAATTGTTTATTAGAAGAAACTATATCTGAAATACATCATAGTAAGATTACTAAAAGGAAAAGAAAAAGAATTATTAATAGTTTATTATCAAATAAAGGACATAATAATGAACCATTATCTGCATACTCAGTCTCATTAAAAAGCCCTGAAGAGAGTTTGAAGAGGGTTTTAAGGTTTACGAATGTCAGGTATTTCTATACTTTTCTTATGTTTTTTAAACGTTGGACTCATTTTAAGAGAGATGAAAGTTTTTCAGAAGAGGAACATCATCATGTTATTAAAAGAAAAAAAATCTTAAGTCCACGTAATGCTATAATCCCTATGGTACAAAAAGAAGTTGATGATACAATTGAAGAATTAACTTGTCATACAGCTCATCTTAAAGGTATCTCTAAACCAACACGAAATGCTCTACTTCGTTCATCAAAAAGAAAACAAACAGATGATAAAGCCCAACTCCAAAACATAATAAATTTCCTCAATAAAATTTCTATCAGTAAAAAAAAACTCTTCACTGAAGCTCTAAAAATATGGATTTTCAGAGTTAAAGAACATGAAAAGTTCATAGAAATAGGTCGGAGAATTGTTTATTCTTTAATCAGAAGACGTAATATGAATAAAAAATCTTTAAGAATCGCAATGAATGCTTTCTTTGAAAACAAGAAAAAAAAAGTAGCTCCTGAAAATATAAGCAAATACCTAAACATCCTAGTCCATAAAGCTTTAGAGGTAAAAAATGCTAAAAAATTCATTATTTTATTATGGAAAGAAAAAATCAGGAAAATGGGAAGCATAAAAATCTTCAAATTAGCTGTAAGAAGTTTAATGAAAATAAGAAAAGCTGTTATGCATCCTTGGCTTGGGGTATGGAAAAAAATATTAGGCACAACAATAACTAAATGCGAAGTATTAGAAATGGTTAAAGTTTTAAACAATGCTTTAGGTAAAAGTATAGAAAATGTGATAAAAAAACAAATAACAAAAAGGTCAATTGAAAATGCTAAGACAGGGATGGGCCATGTTAAAACTATGATGCTTTTTGGGAGGATTTATGGGTTTATGATAAAAAGGATAAGATTTGGAATGGATGGGTTGATGAAATGGACAAAAGGGAAAAAGGTTGAGACTAGGAAGAAGTTGAAGAATATGATAGCAATTGTGTTAAAAACTTTTTGTAAGAATGGTAGGAGGGTGTTTAGGCCTATAAGAGAGTATAAGAATAGGGATGTTATATTGAAAAGAGCTATTAGGAAAATACGCTCAGGGCTTATTATACGTAAAGAAATATTGAAATACCTTTGGAATGTTTGGAAGCTCAATATCAGGAATATTAAATTCAAGTCCCTTTTCAGTACATTTCGTACAGTAAAGCTTCGTTCAGCTTTATCTAAGCTAGCAAACCGGATGACGATCACTTATTTCCAATCATTTAAACATATTTCATCTTTAATTGACAAGAATCAGATGCTAAAATACATCCTCCAAAGTATATCAAAACGTACTCAAATTATATTTTTAAGGGTTTTAGCAAGATCATCATTATCTTTTGCCCCTAATTTCTTATATCTTATAAACCGCATATTAATGAGAACTAAAAACACATGTTTATCTCGTATTATAAGCAAAACAGGTCAAAGATTATTTTCTAAACTTAACTCAGCGACTTTAGCAAAAATGTCTCAAGCTTTAGAAAAAATAAAAAAAAGGTCGCAGATTTGTAAGCTTATTCAAAAACTAAACTCAGCTTTTATTCTTATAAAAATTTTTAAGAAAAAAACCTCAGACAAACTTGCTCAGAGGTTTAAAGACTGGAAGCATCATGAAGCCTTAAGGCGAAAAATTCTATTAAAAAAATACGTCATGATGATAATATTCAAAACTTCACTATGTTATGAAACAATTCTTATCCGTTGGCGTTATATTATATCTCATGATAATCTTATACCAGTTCAAAAAAATGTAATCTTAATCAGAAGGATGACTTTAGCAACAGCAAATTATATAAACAGACTCAAACAATTTGCTTTATTTAAACTAGTCATGTATTCAACTTTCTTCCCAGATCAATCAAAACATAATAGTATGACAAGTATCCCTGCACCTAATCTAAGTATGATAAAAACTGAAGAATCAGAACTTCCATCATTTATGTCAAGTGGGGAAAAAAGCCCATATGAAGGTGGGATTTTTTCTATGAGTACAGCAATAAGTTCAAGGATTACAAAAGATGAAATTCATAATATTAGTCAAATTGGGGCTTTAGAATATTTGATTTTTATAATAAAATCAGCTGTTTTAAGGAGGATTGTTTATGGAATTACTAGTATTGAAATGTTTTCAAAGAATTTGGTTGAAAATGATGAAGAAAGAGAAGGGTTTTTTGAAGAAATAAATGCTTTAAGATATGATAAGCATAGTTTACTTGAAGATAATGCTTCTTTAAGATTACATAATGAAGCACTTATTGAGAATTTAGAAAGGACGAATGCAGAGTGTTTGAATTTGTCAGAACTGCTTAAGGAAACGAAGATTTCGAGAATGGTTGCTTTGTTGGGGAAGATGATTGAAGTACCGGTTGTTGAGTCACTTTATGCCCTTAAATCGAATAGCTCTTATCGATACTAGAAATTATAGAGTAGTTTTTAAGTGTTAAATTTGCTTGATATATGATGCTAATAGATGTATATAATAGTTTTTATATAAAATTTGATTAAGATTTTTTTAAGGTAATATCATGTTGTAATTTCTATATGTGTGTTTTGATTCAAGTTCATAAATTGGAGATTATGATTTTAATTAAAGGGTAAGATACATTTTTGTGGAGAAGATCCTAGTTGATGTAAGAATTGACAAAAATAATATTTGTATGTTTTTTAAAAAGAGGATACGTGAGGATATGAAATTTTGGAGATTGAAACTAGTTAGAAAATTGCTTGTGTAAAGTTTTGGGTGGTATGAGGACTGGACAATAGTCAAGCGATAATTCCTAACTAATATTAATACTTATAATATTTTTGATATATACAGATTTCGATAGGAGGAAAGTTTTCACAGTTATTTTTTTACAAGACGATAAGTTTTGTTACAGTGAAACATTGGTTTTTACATGTTTGAAATCCGACTTATGGGTAAATTTTAAGTAACAAACTATAACTATATAAAAAATGTCTATATGTGGGGTAAGCGGGAATAATATATCAGTGGTATTCCAGCAGAAAACACGTTTGGAAAGCGCCCTGACCAAAAAGACCCTATCATTTTTCACGACAAGTCTTCAAGACATGGATTTTTCTGAAATCATTTCAGACTTTCACAGACTTTACATGACCAAAGTAAAGTTTTACAAGAACTCAGAAGATATAACAAATGAAGCATCAATAAATTATCATTACAAATACTGTGATGACCTAATAACATGCCTTAAAAAACATCCAGAGCCAATATACAACGATATGGCTTTACTGCTTAGAATGGTCCAAAGTTTTGTCTTGACCCACACAATATCAGTTAGCCTAATCAAAATGTATAATGAATACTATCAAAAGCCTTTATATTTACAATCAACAGGCTATGACCAGTTAATGTTTTTCAATTGCATCAAATCAGGAAGATTAGATGATGCAGAATCAATACTCCGTAAACATCCAAATCGAAGTTCATTTAAAGATCATCTTCTTGCAATCCTCGACCCAGGTTCACGAATCTTTGGCTTAATCTACACATCTGATTCTGAATTTATTCAACACTTTGAAGCTATATCTAAAGAAGCTGAATCTCTCTATAAAGCTTGGGGTAATGAAAAAGAATTCACCCGAATCTTAAAAATTCTTTCTGGTGATATAAACAGTTTTCTTGAATTAAACCCAACATGGCTTGAGTATCTTATATATCACTGTCTGTTTATAGAAGGGTTAATTTATGATAGTGAAAATGTTTTAAAAATCATAAAAGAAAGAATAGGTGAAAGGTCTGAAATGGATAAACTTCTTTTAACAGTTGTAGGAAAAAACATGCATGAAGTAGTCCAAAAAGCAAGTGAAGCATTTCCAGCATTTTTTATATCTCATTTAGTAGATATCCTAGCAACAGCAGAACAATTACCAAAAGAGCCATCAAGAAGGTTTGAAGATTTGAATTACCCTGAGTTTTACTTTTGGCATTATATTAATGAAATCTATACAAACCCAAAAATCCCTATAAATATTGTTTGTGATTATATACTAAATAACCTTGGAGTACTTAATGGTATACAAGATATTATTATTAATGCTGCTTTATTAAGATTACCTTATCAGGATTTTGATACAATGATTGAATATATGAGTTCTGTTGGTTTGAATTCTATGACAAGTACACTTTTTACATATAAAGCTATGAAGTTTTTAGGTGAAAATGACTTTTCTAATGGACTTTATTGGGCTTTTAAATCTAAAGATAAAATCCTTCAGCATAGGGCCGAGAAACTTTTTCTTGATTTTGCTGTTGAGTGTAATAGAGAAAGACTTGAAGATATTATTAGGAGAATTGACCCGGCTGTTAGAGGACAATCATCGACTATTGCTTTTATTGTTATTTATCAAAGGTATTTAGCTTTTGTTGATGATGGGGAAATTTCTAAGGCTGGGGAGATGCTTGTGAGGTTTTTTATGGACCAGTTGGCTCCAGAGGATTTTTATGAGGTTATTTTTGAAGCTTCGATGCCGTTATTTGAACAAGGACTAGTTTTGTCTTATTCGAATTTTCTTGTTGTACTTGAAGGATATGAAAAAATGTGCAATCGGTATATACGACAAAAAGAACCAAAACCTTTGTCTATAGATAGAATATCTGGGATATTAGCTCATTGTGCTAGTTTGAGTCTTGGCCTTAAAGCTTAATAATAGATAATTAGTATGAGAAGAAAATAGGGTTTAGTTTTGATTAGAATTTCAGGTTTATTAGATTGCCTATTATTGTTGAAGGAGGATTAAGATGATAGGATATAAAATATGCTTTTATTATTATGCTTGTGAAGAAATTTTTCCTTTTAGTATCTTCAAAAATTTTACACTAAATTACATCAATTATTTCAAACTCAAAGTCCTTATAAATCATCTAAATACCTAAATCTCATCAAATATCAAATTCCATAAAATATTCCCTATAAAAAATGCTTCATCTACATATAAAGAAACTCTCATTATCAGAATTCCTATAAAAATTCTAATTTCATTTAAAAAACCACCAAAAAAAATCAAAGCCTTCATAACATTGCATTTTATAATCCCCTACAAACCTTTAATTCCCATTCACAAATAATTTCAAAATAAACTATTTTTCCAATCTTTAAAAGCCATCGAAATATATAAATATGTTTATTTTGCTACTGATTTTTACAGCTATGGGCAAAGTGAGGGTTTTCAGCCCTGACCAACTTAGAGATGAATTTGAATCAAAATACAGTGGTGGGGTTATCCAAGCATCCTTAGGTAACTTTGGAAATCCTACTTATGGGACTACAATATTAGGTAAAGTTCATTTACCTGTGAAGATATCAGAATTAGATGGATGTATGCCTTTATCTCCAATTCAATTTGAAGATGATCCATCTCATGCAGTATCACCTATAATTATGCTTGATAGAGGTCAATGTTACTTTGTTATTAAAGTACGTCATGCTCAGGATATCGGGGCAAAACTTGTTATCATTGTCAACAACAATGACGCTGATGTACAAAGTCTGATAATGACAGACAATGGTTTTGGAGGAAACCTTGACATCCCAGCAGTTCTTATTTCTCAAGAAGATGGAAACTTAATCAAAAAATACTTAAAAGACAGTAAATTCTCTGAAAAAGTTTCTTTATCCATAAGTTTTGACATGAAAAAAGCATCTGGTAAAGTAAAAGTTTCTTTTTTCTCAACTCCAACAAGTGAAAGTGGTCGACGATTCATGTTTGATTTTAAATCCTATGGTTCGAAATTCAATAAAGACAACCTCGAATTTACTCCTCATTATATGCTTTGGTATTGTCCAAAATGTGAAGAAACAAACTATAATATTGATCATCCAGATTGTATAAGTGGAGGAAGATATTGTTCTTTTGATCCTGATATGGAAGGTCATCTAACAGGAAGAGATGTTATGTATGAAGATTTAAGACAAATGTGCTTATATAAATACCTTCGATATAATAAAGATTATACCAAATGGTTTAAATATCATTCAGAATATTATATGCAATGTAGTGATGAAATATTAGAAACAAAATGCTCTGAGGATATTTTTAAAGCTATGGATATCAAGCCAAAATCGATAAATGATTGTGTTAATATTTCTTTTACAGGGAAAAATCCTTATTTAGATGATAATTTGATGATGAGAGAGGAACATGAACATTTATTACAAAATTATTTACCTTTTTACCCATCGATTGTTATTAATGAACAGATTTATAAAGGGGATTTAGAAGCTGTAGCGGTTTTTGAAGCTATTTGTGCTGGGTATGATTATGGAACAGCGCCTGATTTTTGTGGTGTTGATTATGAGAAGGATAAGGAAAAAAATGATGGGTTTGGAACTGTTTTTATTGTGGTTTTGGTTATTTTGTGTTTTGTTTTGGTTGCTGGGATTTTGGTAGTTTATAGGATGATTGTTAAGAAGGATTTAAATAGAGATATGAGAGTCCAGGTTAATAGTGCAGTTGCACAGTACTTCCAATTAGCGGAGATGCCTGAAAAGTAGGAATTTAAGATATTATTAGATAGTTTTTAGTTAAATGGAAAGTTTTAGGGATGTTGTTGGATTTTATAAGCATTTTAGTGTTTTATTACTGTTTTTCAATATTAGATGGGATTTAGTTTATTATTGATACAATTTTAAATCTTATCAGCATATAATCTTCAATTTCTATATATAACAAAATATAATAACGTCCTGTATTTAACCCAATACAAATGCACCTACTTCAAACATTTTCCACACAAATAATTAAATCTTAAAATAAAATCCTATATCATATACCAAAATCATCAATAAAACCCTCAAAATTATCATAAAAAAACCCCTCCTTAATTACTTTATTACAAATAACTTCATCAAAACTAAAAATCATGATTTCTAATATCCATAACACCACAAAAAACTTATAAAATATAAATCTCAAAAGCATCTTCACATTGACAAAAACAATTACAAGCCTCAATATCATCAAGGTTTTCAAGGGCAAAAGTAGAAGGTGGATCATAAGTTTGGCTTTGCGATAATTCTGTAATTTGTTTTATCGTCCTATGTGGAAGAAAATATTTCTGTATCTGAGGAATCCTCTGTATTTCAAACCATTGCAACCCACGTCTAAGTTGCTGAATTTCTTCTTCAGTAAAATTCTTTCTTTGATCTTCAAGAAACTTCATAATCCGTTCTTGAGCTTCATTTTTCGGTATGTATTTTTTTGATTTTAAGTTTTTTATTCGGTTTTTAATTTTAAGTGAAGTTTTTTTTTTAAGCCACTGTTCTTGAATAAGAATTGAAGATTTTGTTTTTGAAAGACCCTGAAGAAGAAGCATATCATCTATTACAGTAAAACCTTGTTTAATTTTACGTGGAGATGGAGGGTTTTCTAATGGAAGTAAAGTCTTAGAGATAAATGCAGGAGAATATACCATTAATGTTTCCCTAAGTTCCCTACGAGTGAAAATTACTTTAAGGAAATCATCAATATGCATACAATTCTTAATAATATCAACCATTGGTATATGTAATACTGATGTTTGTTTAGGTATTACAACTTTAGCTTTAAAGTTTATTATAAATGACACATCATATTCTCTAGAATTCCCTTCAGTTTTTTTTAATAAGTCTTTTAAGATTCTATAATACTCTTCTTTTGTCTTTATATCTTCACTTAGAAAAAAACTATGTAATAAAATCTGCACAAAATATTCAATTTGTGATAATAATAATATCCTTTGTTCTCTTGTTATATACATATCTTGACTTATTGTCCTAGGATTATACATTGGGATAACAGGTCTATAAACTGTAGGTGGGGGCATTAGATTTCTTCCTGACTCATAAACTAGGTCAGCTAGTTCTGATTTTGGAACCCGAGCTTCAAAATTGTCTTCAGCAGCTTCATCTGGAGCGAAATACTCTTCATCATCACTTGGGATTTCAACATTATCATTCAATGTGTGGTTAACAAAGTTTCGGTAATAGTCTTGTTCATCCATATTATAATATAAATATTACAAATAATCAAATAGAAAGGGTTTATTAAGTATTTTTTTTTATAGATGATGTTTGTATATAAAATTTCTTTTTATATGAAATCTAATGTAATAAAATCTTAGTTTATAAGATTAAACTACTAAATGTTGGAATTTATGACTTATTTCTCCATACTGTATTCTCAATATCTCATCCTGAAGGCGTTTTGTAAGCTCTCCTGCATTACCCAAAGCTAAAGGTACTTTATACTCCTTATCCTTAAACGTAATCTTACTTACAGGAGATACAATACAAGCAGTTCCAGCACCAAAAGCTTCAATAACCCTTCCATTATCTAATGCATTACACAATTCATGAATAGTGAATTTTTTTTCAGTAATCTTAAACTCATCCCATTCTCTAGTCAAAGCTAAAATCGAGTCTCTAGTAACCCCAGGTAAAATTGTCCCATCAAGTTCACATGTCGCCAGTTCATTTTCTCCTTGAGCATTTTTCCAATAAACAAAAAAATTCATAGTCCCAGCTTCAGATACATAAGAATTACAAAGCCATAATATTTGATTAAAACCTTTTGACTGAAGTTTTGCTGTATGACCTATTCCTGGAGCATAATTAGCTCCAATTTTCTTATCCCCTGAACCTCCAGGAAATGCTCTAGCAATAGTATCATCACAATATAAGTGAATTGGTTTAAAACCTTCTGGGAAATAAGGTCCGACTGTACTACAGACTGTAAATAATTTTGCTTCTCTTGGTTTAGAAACACCTAATCCTGCATGATTACCGAAAAATGTTGGTCTTATATAAAGGGAATATCCAACTTTATTTGGTATCCAACTTTCTTCAATTTTTACAAGTTCGTCTATACATTTTAGAAGCTCTTCACTATTGAAATCTGGTAATGCTACAGCGGCTGCACTTTTTTTAAACCTTGCCATGTTCATTTCAGGACGGAAGAGTAGGATGTTATTTTTAGCTGTACGATATGCTTTTAATCCTTCAAAACATTCAGTGCCGTAGTGAAGAACAGAAGCTGCTGGGTCAATCATGAAATTATGATATGGTTCTATATGGGGAATATCCCAACCATCTGTTTCTGTCCAATTAATTTCGAGTAAGTGGTCTGTAAGAGCTGTGCCGAATAAGAGCTTTTCGTTAAGGACTGGCTTGGATTTTGGGGATGTAGTAAGTTGGATTTTAAGATCTTTACTTGAAAAGGACGAGGAGAATCTAATCAGTTGTCTGAACCACATTTTTTTAAGCTAATATGGTGAAAAATAGGATTTTTTGTGTGATTAAAGTTTATTTTTAACTTTTTTGGCTTTGAGGAAAGACTTTGATTGGGGTTTTTTGCCTTGGAAAATTAGTATAAATTCTTAGGTGTTATAAGAAAAAGTGTGAGATGCCGATTTTTTTGAAATGAAATTTTGGATTGTAAGAATGAGAGGGTTTGGATGTACTTATAATGGTAGATAATATAGATGGTATATATTTATATGGAGAATTGATAAATATATAAATTTTGTAAGGTTTAGGAAATTTTAAGATTATTTAGGAAAGGGTTAATTTTTATGATGAGGTTATGGAGATGGATCTGAGATGATGATTTTTTTGTCTGAAAGCGATTTTTAAGTAGGATTTTTTAACAATTTTTTAAAAGATATCAGAAATAGGTCGTACTACATTTAGTCTATAAAATATGGAAATTGATAATATACTATTATTTCCATTAGAAAAAGATACAAATTCTTGGATTTATTTGATTATTGCTCATTATTGTATTGGTGATGAATATGAATATTTAAACAAAAAGCAATAAGCTTTTATGTATATCGTCAAGGATAAGAACTCAGTAAATATAAACTTGATAAAACTCATAAGCTGACTTTAACAATAAAAAAGACTATAAATTATATAGAAAAATAATATGATTTTGGTTTCTGTGTTTTTTATATATGCCTTTAAATGCGCGTATTATATTTTAAAGACAATTTAGGATGTTGAGAAAAGGATTTTTGAAAATGTCAAGTTTTGAAGTCATCATCAATATCTTCATCAAATTCAAAAAGACAGTCGTCTAAATCTCTCTCATAGTTAAAATCCAAATTCAAGAATTTACTCATAAAACAGCAACTCCAACTAAGGAAATATTGTGAGCTTTCACAAAGTTAATAGAAATACCTATAAAAACTATTATACTACAATAAATCAAGTAAACTCTCTTACTTCTTTAGTAAACTAGGTAAAAAAACTTTAGATCATGTTCCAAAAAACCTCATCTTTACTAAAAGTTCATACAATAAATTAAATGGATTAGAAAAATCCCAAAGTCTAACAACAACCTCCCTTAAACCTATTCAAAATTCCATATCAAAGCCTTACAGCAATAAACCATAACTCAAAATGGCTTAAAACCCATACCTCTAAACTATTAGACTATAAATAATAATATATTATTATGGGTTTTTCTTCAGAAGAGCAATCCAACATCCATTTATACCTCATCATTTGCAATAGCATAAGCCTTTTAGGTAGCCTAGGTATTATCATCCTTTTTTCAACCTTTAAAGCTTTACGTTCATTTGCATTCCGACTAGTTTTTTATATGTCCATATCTGATACCATAAGAGCAATAGGGTTTATTTTACCTATTCACCCTCAAAGTTACTGTATTGCCCAAGCTTTTCTAATAGAATTTGGTTCTATAAGCGGTTTATTATGGACAAGTATTATAGCATTTTGTTTATACTGTGTAGTTGTTCAAGAAATCAATAACATAAAAAAATACCATATGTTTATGATCCTTATTGGGTATATTTTACCAATTTTCATTGCTGCTTTACCACAAATGACTAATAGTTATGGTGAAGATAATGGCTGGTGTTGGATAAAACAAGAGTATTATAGGTTTTTATGGAGAATTGGAGGTTTTTATGCTATAATGGTCATAGTTTTATTTTTTAATGCTATATGTTATTACAAGATTATTAGAGAAATCAGATATGAGATTGAATTACTTACTGATAGTGACCATGAGATTAGTGATAAGCAAAAACTGTTTAGTAGATTTAGAATGTATCCTTTGGTTATTGTTATTTGTTATTTACCTTTGTTGTGTAAAAGGATTTATGAAATATTTAATGATGATTCGATTTATTGGCTGACTATTTTTTCAGTGATTACTACTTCGGCTATTGGGATTTTAAATGCGATTGTCTATGGATTAACGGATAGTGTTAAAGAAATTTTGTTAGACACATTGAGGAAACTACCATTTAGTAGGAGGGCATCGAGATATGAAAATTTTGATTCCCTGCCTGTTAATTCTTTAATTTAATTATGTGAAAATTATTGTTGGGGTTTTAGAATTAAATGGTTTTTGGTTGGGGGATTTTTTTAGATGTTTTGGGCTTGGGTTTAGGATTTAGAATAGGTTTGAAGCTAGTTTTATATTTTTTAATAGTTTTTTGTATAGCAAATTATATTTATTAAGAAATGTTGCTTAACTTGAGTCAAACCCTTGCCTTGCTATCATCAAATTAATTTATTTACTATTATAATCTTTCAAAATTTCCTGTATAAAAATTAGCATATCCTCTTTACTTTTGTTATAAAATCCTTAAATTTATAAAAAATATATAAAAAAAACTACCCCAATAACCACCCAATCCATAAAAACTTCTTTAAAAAATCATCTTAAAAACAATTACTCATCTTCAAAAACAGCCAACACAATATTTTTTTTTTCAAATCTTACAACCTATTAATTACTTCAAAAATCATTTATCATAAAATTTACCTCAAACAATTGACTCCTTCCTTTTCATCTGATTAATCGTATTAATTCTTTCAAGAGGCATCCTATACCCAATCTTTGAGTTCCTTTCAGTTTTCTGATCAAACTCTAATATAATACAAGATATATCCTCAATCATCGAATCTTCATTTTCTACTAAAGCAAGCCATCTAACACGTGCTTCTTCACATAATAATTGAGCAATACAACTATTTTTTATATTAACCACATCATTAATATCCCCAACAATAGTCCTTTTTGCTAAATCCTTATACCCAGCAACAAAATTTACAGCATCTTGATTACTCATAACAGCCCAAACTCCTTCTGAAGCTACAATCAAAAACTCATCATCTAAAGATAAAAACCTTCCTATAGAATCAGGTTTTGATATAACCCCAATATCTTCTGCTATTATATTCCCTATAGATCTTGAGACTACTAATCCTGGAATATTACTATAGTTTTTCCATATATAATAAGGTCCAAAACGATTCCCATACTTATCTGAATGTTGTTGTAATCGACCTCCTGATTTAAGGATTCGTAAAAATTCCTCTTTATTATCAGTTGTATGGTCTATTGTCATTTGATAAGCAACTGGTTCTTTTTCTAAAGCTTTAAACCTCCTTTTCGCGATTTCTCTTAAAAAATATTTGTCTTCTGAAAAAGTTATAGACCTGTTACTTTTAGAAATTGCTTGTTCATATGTTCCAAGTATCGCCCTAGCATTGCCTATATTGACAACATATAAACTGTTTTTATGTATTAAAGCTAAAACACATGAACAACCAGAGTTGCCAATATCAATAGCTGAGCTTGGGTCTTTAAGTTTTTCTTGTATTGTTTCTAGTATTGAAAATAGCAAATCTAAAGGTCGGTCATCATAACTAGTCATGCATGTGTTGAAAATTTCATCAGCTTCTTTAACACAAAAGTTGCTTATAAGTTCCCCTTCTTTACCATGTCCATCAAACAAACCAAGAATTGCTGAATTCCCATTGCTTGAAAAAAAACAGAGGTCTTGGCATATTTTAAACACTTTCTCATGAGGATCTAAACCTGGTAGTATACAAGCTATATAATAAATACCTGAACCCCATATAGAAAAACTCATACTAAGATCTTCACTTACACATAATAAAGGCTCAGTATGGTTTA
Organism: Stentor coeruleus; assembly: GCA_001970955.1. Lineage (NCBI taxonomy): Eukaryota > Ciliophora > Heterotrichea > Heterotrichida > Stentoridae > Stentor > Stentor coeruleus. The sequence goes on along the minus strand of MPUH01000162.1, from coordinate 9,526 downwards.
TCGAAACTTTTTCTATTTCTGTAACTCGGCCTCGAGAATCTTTTTTTTTAATCTGCACAGATGTCTTTCTAGGATAGTTCGTTTGAGTATTATAGTATATATCAGAAGCACTTATTGGCTTTCGGTTTTTAGAAATACATAATCCCATAGACGAAAAATATGTTTTAAAAGTATATTAAAAGCTCATATAAAAATATATGTAAAAGTATGGTTTTTATTTAGATTATGTAAGATTGTAAATAAAGATAACCGATTTTTATTTTTATATATGTGTGTTTTTTTTTGAATGTAATAATTAGGGTGAGACTAAATTCCCATGTTTTTTTATTAGAGGGAGAAATTCAGTTTCTAATGAGAAATCACCACGAGGAGATGTTAATGTGAAATTACTTGATGGGACTGAAAGTGGTCTGATTTTTATGTTTGAAGATGTTTTGCTACGACCTCCACGAATATCTTCGAGCATTGATGAGAGTTGGAGACTTTTTTCGACTCTTAAGGTTGACAGGATTCTATGTTGGATATCGATAAGATCTTTTCTTGTAAAGGTTATATTTCGGAAATTGACACATGATGGGGAATATGCGAGGCAGGCAATTTTGAAAGCTGTGATTACAACTGAAGATTGACCTGTACATGATAAGCATTGTTTTTCTATTGAGACAACAGGTTTAGAGATTTTACCATATTTACCTTCTTTTCCCTCTTTATATCCCATTAAGGCTATACTTTCTCTATCAATTTCATCTTGTTTACTTAATGCATTCATAATTCTTATTGACTCAGTAATATAATCCATACTCCTATTAATCATATCCATTCTCTCATTAATAGCCCCATACTGTCCTTCAATCCCTTCAGCTTTCTGATGCAAACCTTTGATTTCAATAGTAAAATCGCTTTGATCCCTTTTCCTCATAGTAATCGCTGAAGTACATTCAGCTAAAGCTTGATTAATAATCAATTCCAACTCCTTTAAATTCTTATGTGCATCATTAGCAACTTTTTCTACACATTCCAAAACTATCTTATGTTTTTTTTCAACATCTTCTTTAATATCTTTTAAAATTTCTCTAAAATAAGCTGAATCTCTATCATGATATTCCTTAAGATCATTAACTAAAGATTTCCCTATAGCTTTAGCTTCATCTATCAAAGGATGATAATCTATAGGTGGAGGATAAGATGCAGATGAATTAAAAGACTCATCTTCAGCATCTTCTTCTTCAATATTAGCACCTTGTTTTATAAGAGTATTATATCTTGCTATATTTAATTCATCTTTTATTACATCATAATCTCTTAAAGACATCATTTGACTTTTTCTTAAATTTTTGTCGATATTTTCATTATAGTTTTTATCCCCATAATTGAGATCTGTGTATTTATCTTGTGAGGTTGATCTATTTTTGATACTAGTTTTTCTTGTTGAGTTCTCTTCTTCGATTTTTTCTAATGGTTGGCTGTATTTTCCATATAAATCTTTTATGTTTGTTTTAGAATCTTTGTGTTGAGGAGTATCAAATTCCCCACTACCACGTTTGATTACAAAAACTGTCCTTTGTCTACTGTTTTTTCTTGATTTCGCTTTAGGATTAGTATCAGAAGGTCCTTGTTGTGATAAATTATCAGGTATAGGTTGTGACATTATTTCTATATTTTTTGTCCTACTTTGAGCTAATATTATCCTTAAATCAGAAGGTAACGAAGATTCATTAACAAGACCGAATTTCTGTAGTTCAAACTGAGCAAGATTATGTCTTTGTTTTTGATCATCCACAATATGAAAAAGCATTTCCTCAACCATAAGCCTATTTCTTAATGGTAACTCATTAACTATCACATCTAAAATTTTCCTATCTGAAGCTTGAGCTTCAGTCATATTTTTAATAGAAATTTGTCTAAGTTTTTCAATACTATCAAAAGTATTTTTTTTCATCAACTTATAAGATTTCCTTAAATCTTTAGTTTTTTTCATCAATTCATCAGTTTTATATGATGTCGTATAAAGAAGGTTATTAATTTCCCCGATTTCTTTACCAAGTCCTTTAGTCGATTTTTCATTTTGAGTCATTTTCACATCAATTTTTATTAATGTCGAGTCGAAATTGTTTATTTTACTCCGTGTCTCTTCTTTAATAGTTTGTAATCTATCTTCACTATAGTTTTTAACAGACTGTATAGCATATGTTAAAGTTGTTAAATCGTTTCGTAAAGCTTCTTTTGTATGATCAAAGACATTTAGATATTCTTCTAAGTGTATAAGTTTTGACCCAAAAGAACTGATTTCAGTTTTGATTTCTTCTCGATCACGATTAAACCGAACATCTGTTAGACGTATAGTTGCTTCAAATTCAGCAATCCTTTTCGCCATATCATCGATTGCTGCCATTTTACGAGCGTATTTGCCTATACCCATATCTAAATCTTCTAAACGATAGTTCATTATTTCTTGTTGTTTAGCGATTTTGTCTATAACATCTTTGCTATCAACAGTTCTGCGGATTGTTGGCTCAACGATATCTTTTATTAGTGTTCGAATTTTTGTTTCAAGTGCAAGCCAAAGTTCATCCATTGAAATTTTTAGTTAATTAGGTTTAAAAAATTGATTAAAATGATAATAACAAAAACAAAACCCCGAAACTAATTTTTATAAGAAATCAATAGTAACATAAAGTATTAATATTAATAATTTAATCTCTTTACTTCTTTGAAAATCTTGTAAGTGGCTTAAATTTATATATATTCATAAGTTCCTTCATCAGAGTTCTTATAACAGTTCCATTTCCTAGAAAAATTTCTTCAGCAATACCATGTAACTCCTTTGAAAACCCTTGTTTCTTTTTTAACACTACCAGAGCTTTATTTATATTTTGTATCGCACTAGCCCGAGTACGAGGTTCTTTATCAATCCCAGGCATTTTTATTTTCTCCAATTGACATACAATATTACAAATCAATAATCCTGTTGTAAACTCAGGAATATGTTCATCTTTAAAAGATAATGACCTAGGAAAATCAGCCCCAATTGCATACAACCATTGTGAAAACTCATCAATTTCTTCATTTTCTTCTATGATTTGATCATCTTTTTCGCTTTGTTTTGGGGAACTTGAACTGCCAAAAGTCATGTTAAAATTTTCTTCAGTTTTTTTTTGAATTGTCCCTTCAAGTGGTAGATTTGGTCTTAAATATGGACCATCTTTATGATAATCGGGACCATTTTTTCTTATTGGAAGACCATCTGCCCATCTCATAAGATCTTCCATTAACCCGAGTAATACACAATAATTAGCTTTGTAAATTTCCTTTTCGCTCCATGTGAATTTTTGTGACATTTTAGGAAGTTTTCTGAGGATTTCTAAAGCTTTTCTTATGTTGTTTATAGCGCTTTGCTCAGTTTTTGGGTCTGGGATTATGTTGAAAATTTTTATCATTGTAACTTTTGATGTCAACACGCAAAGCAAGACTCCTTTTTTCAGTTCAGGGACTAGTTCTGCAAAATACTGTGGCGATGGTTGAAGAAGATTCAAACCATCAACCCAACTGACCACCACATTTTCTAAACGTCTTATACCCACAGCACCATAAGGAAGGCTACAAGGTAAATACTCATGTGGTACAGCTTGTGGATAAGTTGACATCAAAGCATACAAAAACGAAAAAACAATCTCAGAACTTTCAACCATACAATCAGGACTATTAATCGTAGTAATTGGTACTTCAGGATGTTTAGATCTAAATAATAAAACAGCATTATAAAAATTTTCATAAATAGCTTGACTTGATCTAGGATTTGGGTTAATTTTTATATTCTCCCCTTCAACCAAACGCATAATTTCACATACAAGTAATCCATTTCTCACAATATCATGACTTATATTAGAATTTGGCTCATAATCAATACCTAAAGCTTCAATCCAAATTAAAACAGCTTTTTTCATATCCCCTGTTATAGTAAAGTTATATGATTTAGGGATTTCTGACTTGTTACTTCTTGAAGATGGAGGTCTGGATATTATTGGGGTATTTATTGATGAGGATTTGTTACTGAATTTTTTCATTGAACTTGAATAGCTTCTTAAAGATTTACTTGTTTCTTTTATAAGAGGTTTAGGAATTTTGATTTTGTTTTGAGAAAATGTTATTGGCAAAGAAAGGTTTGTATTTGGTATTGGGTCTGTTAGGATTTTAATTGGTATAGGAGGAGATATTGGGATTGGAACAGGAGGTTGTTTGATTTTTGGGGCAATTGTAAAGAGATGCTTTATATCATCAAGAATACCCCATATAACATATTCATCACCTTCAATTATTTCTTTTGAAGACCATAAGTATCGAGAGTTCATTTTGGGGAAAGTTCTAAGATATTCGAGAACTTTGTTTATGTTAGCTAGGGCTTGTGTTTTGTTTTTTGGGTTTCTTTCTATACCTTTGATTATTTCAGACCTGCCTTCAAGACGGTTTACTAGGTCGCAAAGCATAACTCCAGTTTGACAGATGTTAGGGATAAGAGAAAGGATATTTGAATCTTTTCTTACAATATGTAAGTCTTCAAGCCATTCTACTAAAGTTTCTTTAAAAGATTCTGGAACTGGTCTGGGCTCATAACGTGCTTGTTCAGGCATTTTGTTAGGGCCTTCTATTATTGCCTTTGGTAGTGTTTGTGGAACTGACACAATTTCTTTTAACGGTATTAGATTTTCTATAGGCTTTGGTTTATTAGAAATATTTCTCTTATCAATTGCAGGATCTTTTTTTACAGTCGTGAAAAATTCAAGTAGTCTTAAGAGTTTTTCATTATTCTATTTACAAATTACATCCAAAAAATCTTCAGGTAGGGCAAGGAACTTTTTTGGGACAATTCCCATAAGTGCTTCTAAGATTATACACCAGTTTGTTATAGCATCGTTACGAGATGAAATATTACGTTGGATATCAGGTAAATCTATATCAAAAAGCCATGATACAATATCTGCAACTACACAACCGGATTTTAGGTCCTGTAAATCATCTGCTAGGGTACAAGAAGGGATATCTAGACTATTAACCCAATCTATCACCATCATTTCATCCTGAGAAAAGGGAGAATCATCATAAGGTCCATCAATATAATTCATTACAAAATTTTTAAACAAAACCTTAAACTTATAAAAATGGAAAACCCTAAAGTTGTAAACACAAAATCCTTTCTTTTCCTACTATAAAATCTACAAACAAATCTTGAAGAGCAAAAATAATAATATCAATTTCATCATATGAAAAAATAAAGCTAATATACACCTAAAAATTAAAATCTAGAAAATTTATAATTCCCAAACTAAATTTCTAAAATGCATTCATATAAAAAGAACAAAATAATATTTATATAAACTAAAATTTACATACTCTATTCTTATCTTAATCATCATAATATATTTTATCAAACTAATATTATAGAAAAATAATAAATGGATTCTTCATCAGTGGATTTTTCAAAAGCAAGATCAGGTTATTGCCATCTATGCCAAAAAAGATTATTTTTTTTAATCGGTGGAACAAGATGTGATATTTGTAGTAACATTAAAACAGATTATAAATTTTGTAGCCAATGCATTTCAAATGCTGAAATGATAGAAAATGATGATTCTATAAAAAAAGTTTGTGATTTATGTGCCATACAATTATCAAGCTCAAAAGATGATCTAAACCCAATGCCAGATAAAAAAAAAGTATTAATCATTTAGTTTATCTCAGAAATTCATAATGTTTGTCAAATTATTGAAAGGAATCCAGAATTGGAATATACTAAAGAAAAGCAAATCGCTGCAGGGAATTTCGGAAGAGTTTATAAAGTTTTCAACAATACTAATGGGCATAATTATGCAGCAAAAGTTTTTATACCAGAAAATGTTGAAGAGAGAAAAATGATTTTGAATGAATTTGCTTTGACGAAACTTAGTTGTCATGCTAATATTATTGAATATTATTGTATATATGAGTTTGGTAGAAGTATTTGGATAATACAAGAGTTAATGGATATACCTTTATCAAACCTTATTAATCCTATAGAAATCATGCCAGAAAACATTATTGTGCATATATTAAAAAGTATTTTATTAGCGATAAACTTTATTCATAGAAAACATAGAATTCATAGGGATATCAAAAGCGATAATGTTTTATTAGATTTTACTGGGATGATAAAATTATGTGATTTAGGTTTTGCAGCACAATTGATATCAGAAAAGCAAATGAGAACAACAATGGCAGGCACACATGCTTGGATTGCCCCAGAAATTGTTAAGAATTTAAGATATGATACAAAAGTTGATATTTGGTCTTTTGGAATTTTATCATTAGAACTTATTGAAGGAGAACCACCGTATTTTAGAATGGGTCCAAATGAGATACTAGCTAATATCTTGACTAAAGAATTCAAGCTAAAAAACCCAAATTGTGTTAGTCAGCCTTTAGCTGAAGCTATACAAGGTTGCTTAGAGAAAGATCCTAGACAAAGGAAAAGTGCTAATGAGCTATTAAAAATGCCTGTTTTCGAATCAAGCAACATATCCCAAGAAAATTTCGCCCAATTTGTTGTATATTTCAATAGAAAACTTAATGGATCACAAAATTAGACATCTAATTATAGCTAGTTTTCATCTGAAGTTTTTTGTTTCTTGACAGGCTGTCCTTCTTCTAATCTTTTTAATATATCTTCAATTTTTGGAGGAGGCTTCTTGTTCTTCTTATGGTTTTCTTTATATTTTTTATAATAAAATCTTATGTTTTTGGAGGAGGCTTCTTGTTCTTCTTATGGTTTAAATTGCTTAGATGATTAGCAACTGCATCGACTGTAACCTTTTCAACTTTCATATGATTTCCTAAATTCCTATTATGTGATTCTGAATTCAAATGGTCAAGCCAAGCTAGATTATCCCTACCTGTAAAATCGCACATTTTACAATAATACCCCAAAAGCTTTTCAGCATCCTTGTTGTTCTTGTCAAATTTAACTGTTCCTATACTTTTACTTATAGCATTATCTTCTTGTCTTGCTTCCAAAGCTTTTGTATAGTCAATATTAAGCAACTTTTTTTTCTCAGGCTCTTCTTTTTTCTTCTGTTCAGGCTCTGGGTCATTAGCTCTCCAATGCCTTCTACCTTTATCATCATAAATCACATTAAAAAACCTTTTGTAGTTCATTTTTATATGCCTCAAAAAGGGTATTTTGACTTAAATAACAAGATAAACGAAAGTTTTGATTTTTTGGGTTTTTTAATTTAGAATATATCAAGAGAAATAACTTTTTACTCTAATTTATTAAGAGTTTATAATCTCATGACTTAAAATACTCAAAGTCAGATGAATACAATTAAACGTATCATTTAGTTAAAATACTAAACTTTTAAGTCAAGGAAAATAATATATTATGGTTAATTATCACACTTTTAAAAATCTTATTTTATATGATACTTTACTTGTACCTACATTTTTTCTAATTATATACCCTTTAGAAATTTTCTAAGCAAATTACAAATTCAAAATACCTATTTTCTTATAATATTTATAAAGATATGTATGAATCATATTACCCAGAAGAATCTTTATTGTGTCCTAGAAAAGTGACAAACGTTATGAAATTAGACAATTTGATAAGCTCGGAACTTGGTAAGAAAATATTTTATGCTTCGAAAGATGCATTGATAACGAATTCTTCAAAAAAAAGTCCGAAAAGGCCAACAAAAACCCCTTCATTACGTTCTATCAGGCCTAGTGTTTCTTTTGTAAGCCAATCACGTAAGTCCCCTGCACCGATAAGCTTAACACCTACAAGAGAGCATAGAAATAAGAAAAATGATATTGATCAGGAGCATCAGAAAATTGCCCATATAAGCAACAAGATGAAAGACCTTGAAACAAAACTATCAATAGAAATGCAAAAACTTGAATGTCCACTAACATCAAATCAACGTAAAAACGTATTCGAAGAAATAAAAAAAACTAATTCTCAATACAAATCCTTAAAAGATAACCGTCTTACAACAATCAAACGTCACCGTATAATAAACAATGAATATAAAGAAGGAATTCCAGGTTTTGAAGTATATTCTTGGCAAGAAGATAAAAAATATTATAAAATAGTAAAAAAATCACGTTTACATTCTGATAATCGTCGTGAAAGTAATTATTAAACAGCTCTTACAGAAAAAACATTGACGTGTAGCGCTTTAGCTTTTGATGAAGGAAAAGATGTTGCTGATCGACCAAGAGGGGTGAAAAGGCTTCAGGAATCAATGCCTTGTCATTATCGTGATAGTAAAATGATGTTTTCATCAGAATGCTTTACCCCAAATCCAACTCGTGCACATAGGCTTAGTGATTTTTCACATGGGAATAGAAATTATAATATAGTAACTGGGGCGATATTGTGAAAAAAATGTGTTTTTTGCTGTGTAATAAGTTAGGATTTTGATATGATTAGGATTTTTAAGAGTTTAGAAATTGTTGTAGGTAAAAATCCTGATGTTTGAAATGGGATTGCAGGTTTTTATGATATCAGGCTGACTGATTTTAAGAAATATATGGGTTTTGATAGGATTTTTATAGGTAGACTATGTAAAAGAGGAAGATTTTGATGAAAAATTATTGGAAAAATATTATAGGATTTTCGTATTAGATTCAAGGAGGTTTTAGTTTAATTTTTACTTTGAAAAACATGATTTTTATTATGTAATAAAAGACGATACCTAAAATAAAATTGAGTAGGAGAATGGGCTTAGGAGGTTGAAAATATTTTTTGGGTTTTGAAACTATTTCTTTGTTATAATCCATAATATATTTTCCTCTTTAAATAATTAGACTACTTAATGTAATATAATATTTGCAAAAGAAAATCAAGTAAAATCATAGTTAAACATATTGGTATGAGGAAAACTTCAGCAAAGATTTAAGAAACTTATTATTTCAGTATAATAACAACACCAATAATTTCAATAAAAAAAAAAACTTTTTAAGTCCTATCATATTTTGAAATTTCTTCTTAGAAATAAATCATTTTAATGCTTTACTACTCTTATACAAATATAATCCTTTGGCTTGACTATTTTCTAGAGCCCTTCTAATTATTGCATTTCTGACATATTTTTAAAAGGCTTATTATTCACATTAAATCCTAAAAAACCAGGCTTTTCAAGACAAAAAAAATCCATATAAATCAATCCTAATCTTAAATTTTTAAGTTTTACTATAGCAGGCGCAATTCCTAACAAAAGTTCAATCTCAAATTTTATATTCTCAAATTTTTCTTCTTAAATAAGCATTCACCAAATGCTTATTTAAATTATATAACCCCATTTCCCTAAAAGACTAAGTTTTATACATTTTCATTTACCCTAAGTGCTAAATTTCCATGTCTTATTATTTATACTTGCAAATTAAATATTAATCACAGGATCTCAGACTCATATTTGATAATAATATAATAACTTTAGATAAGAAAAAAAATATCGAAGCATTTTCAAATTTGTTTTTTTCTGTTTTTTTC